>CM042696.1:203699023-204003591 GCA_023614405.1 Avena insularis | reverse complement strand
CCCACATGCAATGACAACTGGTGAATCCATGTGTGGTCTCTGAAAAGAACACACATGCAATGACTCTGTTGTTAGTAAAAGAACACACATGCAATGACAGTGGATCCATGTGTGGTCTGAGAGAGAACACACATTTCAATGACACGTGGATCCATATGTGGTATGTGAAAAGAACACACATGCAATGACTCCTGAATTATTGTTAAGTAAAAGAACACACATGCAATGACAACTTTGAGTGGATCATAGGTGGTATTAATGAAGAAGAACACACGATTCTGGTAATGACCTTTGGTTGATCATATGTGGTAGTGAAAGAACACACATCAATGTTTACTGGTTGTTGGTATTAGTAAAAAGAGCACACATGCAATGACACGGTGTGGATCCATGTTGGATTAAAAAGATAACACATGCAATGACACTGGTGGATCCATATGTGGTATGTGAAAAGAACACACATACAACTCCGGTTGTTGTTAGTAAAAAGAACACACATGCAAATACATGGTGGATCACGCAATGTGGTATGTGAAAAGAACACATCACTGATGACTCAGGTTTGTTGTTGTGTAAAAAGAACACATGCAATGACTTCTTGGTGGATCAGATGTAATTGGTCTCACGAAGAAGAACACACATTTCAATGACTTCTTTGGTGGATCCAGTATGATGGTATGTGAAGAAGAACACACATGCAATGACTCAGGTTGATCCATGTGTAGTAAAAAGAACATTATACATGTGAAATGACAGCACAGTGCGATCCATGTGTGGTATGAAAGAACACACATGCAATGACTCCGTGGTTCCAAAGTTGTTAAGTAAAAAGAACACACATGCAATGACACTGGTGGATCCATGTGTGGTCTAAGAAAAAAATTCTACATTACCAATGACTCTGGTTGTTGCATTAGTAAAAAGACACACATGCAATGACAACAGTGGATCCATATGTGGTCTCACAGCAAAATTACACCATGATGACTCTGGTTGTTGTTGGTTAAAAGAACACACATGCAATGACTCTGGTTGTTGTTGTTAGTAAAAGAACACACATTTCAATGACACTGGTGGATTGTTGTTAGTGAAAAGAACACACATGCAATGACCTAGTGGATCCATAGGTGGATTGTGAAAGAACACACATGCAATGACACTGGTGGATCCATATGTGGTATGTGAAAAGAACACACATGCAATGACTCCGGTTGTTGTTAGTAAAAAGAACACACATGCAATGACCAGGTGGATCCATGTGGATTCTCCAAGAAAGAACACACATTTCAATGACACTGGTGGATCCATATGTGGTATGTGAAAAGAACACACATGAAATGACTCTAGTTGTTGTTAGTAAAGAACACACATGCAATGACACTGGTGGATCCATGTGTGGTCTCTGAAAGAGAACACATCTGATGACTGCGGTTGTTGTTGTAAAAAGAACACACATCACCGATGACTCGTTTGTTGTTAGTAAAAAGAACACACATGCAATGACTCTGGTTGTTGTTAGTAAAAGAACACACGTAAGTTGGCTCTTTGGTGGATCCATAGGTGGATTGTGAAAGAACACACATGCAATGACAACTGGTGGATCCAGAGGTTGTGTGGTCTACGAAAGAACACACATGCAATGACGAAACTCTGGTTGTTGTTAGTAAAAGAGCACACATGCAATGACCTTAGTGGATCCATAGGTGGATTCTGAAAAGAACACACATGCAATGACACTGTGGATCCATATGTGGTATGTAGAAAGAACACACATGCAATGACTCCAACACAGTTGTTGTTGTAAAAAGAACACACATGCAATGACTCTTTGGTGGATCCATGTGGTCTCTGAAAAGAACACACATGCAATGACTTCGTTGTTGTTAGTAAAAAGAACACACAGTGTGTATTTGGTTGTTGGTAAGAACACACATGCAATGACACTGGTGGATCCATAGGTGGTCTGTGAAAGAACACACATGCAGTGACCTTTGGTGGATCCATATGTGAAATTTGTATGTGAAAAGAACACACATGCAATGATAATACTCCATTAAGTAGTTGTTGTTAGTAAAAAACACACATGCAATGACACCGGTGGATCCATGTGGGATTATCTCTGAAATATGCATTTCAATGACATAGTGGAATGAATGTGGTATGTGAAAGAACACACATCAATGACTCCGTTGGAACCATGTTAGTAAAAAGAACAGTCATAAAATGACCTGTCACAGAAGTAAAAGAGCACATGCAATGACAATTGGTGGATCCATAGGTGGATCCTGAAAAGAACACATGCAATGACTCAGGTGGATCCATATGTGGTTAGTGAAAAGAACACACATGCAATGACAGGTTGTTTGTTAGTAAAAGAACACACATACAATGACTTTGGTGGATCCATTGGTGGATTGTGAAAAGAACACACATGCAATGACACTGGTGGATCCATGTGTGGTATGTGAAAATAACACACATGCAATGACTCTAGTTGATAAAATTGTGACCATAGTAAAAAGAACACATGCAATGACCACGGTGGATCCATAGCAGGACGGTGAAAAGAAACACACATGTACGATCAAGTGTGGTCTGAAGAGAACACACATTTCAATGACCTTGGTGGATCCATATGTGGTATGTGAAAAGAACACACTATTTGAAATGACTCAGTTGTTAGTAAAAGAACACACATGCAATGACACTGGTGGATCCATGTGTGGTATGTGAAAAGAACACACATGAAATGACTCAGGTTGTCCATGTTAGTAAAAGAACACACATGCAATGACACTTTGGTGGATCCATGTGGTATGTGAAAAGAACACACATCAATGACTCTGGTTGTTGTTAGTAAAGAGCACACATGCAATGACACGGTGGATCCATGTGTGGATTGTGAAAAGAACAGACATGCAATGTACACTGGTGGATCCATATATGGTATGTGAAAAGAACACATGAAATGACTCTAGTTGTTGTTAGTAAAAAGAACACACGTGCAATGACACTGGTGGATCCATGTGGGATTGTGAAGAGAACACACATACAATGACTCTGGTTGTTGTTAGTAAAAAGAACACACATGCAATGACACTGGTGGATCCATATGTGGATTGTGAAAAGACCACACATGCAATGACTGGTGGATCCATATGTGGTATGTGAAAAGAACCCATGCAATGACTCTAGTTGTTGTTAGTAAAAAGAACACACATGCAATGACACTGGTGGATCCATGTGTGGTCTCTGAAGAGAACACACATTTCAATGAAACTGGTGGATCCATATGTGGTATGTGAAAAGAACACATGAAATGACTCCAGTTGTTGTTAGTAAAAAGAACACACATGCAATGACACTGGTGGATCCATGTGTGGTCTCTGAAGAGAACACACATGCAATGGCTCTGGTTGTTGTTAGTAAAAGAACACATGCAATGACCTTGGATCCATGTGGTCTGTGAAAGAACACACATTTCAATGACACTGGTGGATCCATATGTGGTATCTGAAAAGAACACATGCAATAACTCTAGTTGTTGTTAGTGAAAAGAACACACATGCAATGACACTGGTGGATCCATAGGTGGATTGTGAAAAGAGCACACATACAATGACTCTTGGTGGATCCATATGTGGTATGTGAAAAGAACACACATGCAATGACTCCGTTGTTGTTAGTAAAAAGAACACACATGCAATGACACGGTGGATCATGTGTGGTCTCTGAAAAGAACACACATTTCAATGACCTGGTGGATCCATATGTGGTATGTGAAAAGAACACATGAAATGACTCTGGTTGTTGTTAGTAAAAGAACACACATGCAATGACACTTTGGTGGATCCATAGGTGGTATGTGAAAAGAACACACATACAATGACACTAGTCCATGTTGTTAGTAAAAGAACACACATGCAATGACTCTGGTTGTTGTTAGTAAAAGAACACACATGCAATGACATGGTGGATCCATGTGTGGTCTCTGAAAGAACACACATTTCAATGACACTGGTGGATCCATATGTGGTATGTGAAAAGAACACACATGAAATGACTCTGGTTGTTGTTAGTAAAAGAACACATGCAATGACTGGTGGATCCACATGTGGTATGTGAAAAGAACACACATGCAATGACTCTGGTTGTTGTTAGTAAAAGAACACACATGCAATGACATTGGTGGATCCATGTGTGGTCTCTAAAAGAACACACATGCAATGACCTGGTGGATCCATATGTGGTATGTGAAAAGAACACACATGCAATGACTCTAGTTGTTGTTAGTAAAAAGAACACACATGCAATGACACTGGTGGATCCATATGTGGTATGTGAAAAGAACACACATGCAATGACTCTGGTTGTTGTTAGTAAAAAGAACACACATGCAATGAGGTGGATCCATAGGTGGATTGTGAAAAGAACACACATTTCAATGACACTGGTGGATCCATATGTGGTATGTGAAAAGAACACACATGCAATGACTCAGTTGTTGTTAGTAAAAAGAACACACATGCAATGACCTGGTGGATCCATGTGTGGTATTCGTGAAGAACACACATGCAATGACTCTAGTGGATCCATATGTTGTTAGTAAAAGAACACACATGCAATGACACCTTTGGTGGATCCATAGGTGGATTTTAAAATGAACACACATGCAATGACACATGTGGATCCATATGTGGTATGTGAAAAGAACACACATGCAATGACTCTGGTTGTTGTTAGTAAAAAGAACACACATGCAACACTGCTGGATCCATATGTGGATTGTGAAAAGAACACACATGCAATGACACTGGTGTATCCATATGTTGTATGTGAAAACAACACACATGCAATGGCTACAGTTGTTGTTAGTAAAGAACACACATGCAATGACACTGGTGGATCCATGTGTGGTCTCTGAAGAGAACACACATTTCAATGACACTGGTGGATCCATATGTGGTATGTGAAAAGAACACACATGAAATGACTCAGTTGTTGTTAGTAAAAAAGAACACATGCAATGACGGTGGATCCATAGGTTGGTTCATGAAAAGAACACACATGCAATGACACTGGTGGATCCATATGTGGTATGTGAAAAGAACACACATGAAATGACTCTAGTTGTTGTTAGTAAAAAGAACACATGCAATGACCTTGGTGGATCCATGTGTGGTCTCTGAAGAAGAACACACATGCAATGGTGGATCCATATGTGGTATGTGAAAAGAACATGCAATGACTCAGGTTGTTGTTAGTAAAAAGAACACACATGGAACAACTGGTGGATCCATAGGTGGATTGTGAAAAGAACACACATGCAATGACTCTGGTTGTTGTTAGTAAAAAAGAACACATGCAATGACTCTGGTTGTTGTTAGTAAAAAGAACACACATGCAATGACTGGTGGATCCATGTGTGGTCTCACGAAAGAACACATTTCAATGACAACAGTGGATCCATATGTGGTATGTGAAAAGAACACACATGCAATGACTCCAGTTGTTGTTAGTAAAAGAACACACATGCAATGACTTTGGTGGATCCATGTGTGGTCTCTGAAGAAGAACACATGCAATGACTCTTTGTTGTTAGTAAAAACACACATGCAATGACTGAGTGAAAGAACACACATGCAATGACTCTGGTTGTTGTTAGTAAAAAGAACACATGCAATGACCTGGTGGATCCATATGTGGTATGTGAAACTAACACACATGCAATGACCCTGGTTGTTGTTAGTAAAAAGAACACACATGCAATGACACTGGTGGATCCATAGGTGGATTGTAAAGAGAACACACATGCAATGACACTGGTGGATCCATATGTGGTATGTGAAAAAGAACACACATGCAATGACTCAGTTGTTGTTAGTAAAAAAGAACACACATGCAATGACACTGGTGGATCCATGTGGTATGTGAAAGAACACACATGCAATGACTCTGGTTGTTGTTAGTAAAAAAGAACACACATGCAATGACCGGTGGATCCATGTGGTCTGTGAAAAGAACACACATGCAATGACTCTGGTGGATCCATATGTGTTAGTAAAAAGAACACATGCAATGACTCTGGTGGATCCATTGTGGTTAGTAAAAGAACACACATCCAATGACACTAGTGGATCCATATGTGGTATGTGAAAAGAACACACATGCACATGCAATGACTCGGTGTTGTTAGTAAAAAAGAACACACATGCAATGACCTTTGGTGGATCCATAGGTGGATTGTGAAAAGAACACACATGCAATGACACTTTGGTGGATCCATATGTGGTATGTGAAAAGAACACACATGCAATGACTCTAGTTGTTGTTAGTAAAAGAACACATGCAATGACCTTGGTGGATCCATGTGTGGATTCTGAAGAAGAACACACATTTCAATGACACTGGTGGATCCATATGTGGTATGTGAAAAGAACACACATGAAATGACTCCAGTTGTTGTTAGTAAAAAGAACACACATGCAATGACACTGGTGGATCCATATGTGGTATGTGAAAGGAACACATATGGAATGACTCTGGTTGTTGTTAGTGAAGAGAACACACATGCAATGACACTGGTGGATCCATGTGTGCTCTCTAAAGAGAACACACATTTCAATGACACTGGTGGATCCATATGTGGTATGTGAAAAGAACACACATGCAATGACTCCCGTTGTTGTTACTAAAAAGAACACACATGCAATGACACTGGTGGATCCATATGTGGTATGTGAAAGAACACACATGCAATGACTCTGGTTGTTGTTAGTAAATAGAACACACATTCAATGACACTGGTGGATCCATCTGTGGATTGTGAAAAGAACACATGCAATGACACTGGTGGATCCATGTGGTATGTGAAAAGAACACACATGCAATGACTCAGGTTGTTGTTAGTAAAAGAACACATGCAATGACACTTTGGTGGATCCATGTGTGGTCTCTGAAAGAACACACATTTCAATGACTTTGGTGGATTGTTATGTAAAAGAGAACACATGCAATGACATTTGGTGGATCCATAGGTGATTGTGAAAAAGAACACACATGCAATGACTCGGTTGTTGTAAAAAGAACACACATGCAATGACATTGGTGGATCCATAGGTGGATTCTGAAAAGAACACACATGCAATGACACTGGTGGATCCATATGTGGGATGTGAAAAGAACACACATGCAATGACTCAGTTGTTGTTAGTAAAAGAACACACATGCAATGACTTGGTGGATCCATGTGTGGTCTGAAGAGAACACACATTTCAATGACTGGTGGATCCATATGTGGTATGTGAAAAGAACACACATGAAATGACTCTGGTTGTTGTTAGTAAAAGAACACACATGCAATGACATTTGGTGGATCCATGTGTGGTCTGTGAAAAGAACACACATGCAATGACTCTGGTTGTTGTTAGTAAAAGAACACACATGCAATGACCCTGGTGGATCCATATGTGGTATGTGAAAAGAACACACATGCAATGACTCTGGTTGTTGTTAGTTAAAAGAACACACATGAAATGACTGTGGTGGATCCATAGGTGGATTGTGAAAAGAGCACACATTTTGCAATGTTAACCTTTGGTGGATCCATATGTGGTATGTGAAAAAGAACATACATGCAATGACTCTAGTTGTTGTTAGTAAAAAGAACACACATGCAATGACCCTGGTGGATCCATGTGTGGTCTCTGAAAAGAACACACATTTTAATGACTCTGGTGGATCCATATGTGGTATGTAAAAGAACACACATGCAATGACTCAACAGGTTCCATAGGTTGATGTAAAAAGAACACACATGCAATGACTGGGTGGATCCATGTGGTATGTGAAAGAACACACAATGACTTGGTTGTTGTTAGTAAAAGAACACACATGCAATGACACTGGTGGATCCATGTGTGGTCTCTGAAAGAACACACATGCAATGACTCTGGTTGTTGTTAGTAAAAACACACATGCAATGACCTTGGTGGATCCATAGGTGGATTGTGAAAGAAGAACACATGCAATGACACTGGTGGATCCATATGTGGTATGTAGAAAGAACACACATGCAATGACTCTAGTTGTTGTTAGTAAAAGAACACACAATGACAGGTGGATCCATGTGTGGTCTCTGAAGAACACACATGCAATGACTCTGGTTGGATCCATGTGGTATGTAAAAGAACACACATGCAATGACTCTGGTTGTTGTTAGTAAAAGAACACACATACAATGACACTTTGGTGGATCCATAGGTGGATTGTGAAAAGAACACACATGCAATGACACTGGTGGATCCATATGTGGTATGTGAAAGAACACACATGCAATGACTCTGGTTGTTGTTAGTAAAAGAACACACATGCAATGACACTTTGGTGGATCCATGTGTGGTCTCTGAAGAAGAACACACATTTCAATGACATTGGTGGATCCATATGTGGTATGTGAAAAGAACACACATGCAATGACTCTGGTTGTTGTTAGTAAAAGAACACACATGCAATGACACTGGTGGATCCATATGAGGTCTGTGAAAGAACACACATGCACTGACTAGTGGATCCATATGTGGTATGTGAAAGAACACACACAATGACTCACGGTTGTTGTTAGTAAAAAGAACACACATGCAATAACCTTTGGTGGATCCATGTGTGGTCTCTGAAAGAACACACATTTCAATGACTTTGGTGGATCCATAGGTGGATTAAAAAAGAACACACATGCAATGACCTTTGGTGGATCCATATGTGGTATGTGAAAAGAACACATCAATGACTCCAGTTGTTGTTAGTAAAAGAACACACATGCAATGACCTGGTGGATCCATGTGTGGTCTCTGAAAAGAACACACATGCAATGACCTTTGGTGGATCCATATGTGTATGTGAAAAGAACACACATACAATGACTCAGGTTGTTGTTAGTAAAAGAACACACATGCAATGTCTCTGGTGGATGCACATGTGGTCTGTGAAAGAACACACATGCAATGACTACGGTTGTTGTTAGTAAAAGAACACACATGCAATAACTCTGGTGGATCCATAGGTGGATTGTGAAAAGAACACACATGCAATGACACTTGGTGGATCCATATGTGGTATGTGAAAGAACACACACATGCAATGACTCTAGTTGTTGTTAGTAAAAGAACACACATGCAATGACAGTGGTGGATCCATATGTGGTATGTGAGAACACACATGCAATGACTCTAGTTGTTGTTAGTAAAAAGAACACACATGCAATGACCTTTGGTGGATCCATAGGTGGATTGTGAAAAGAACACACATGCAATGACACTGGTGGATCCATATGTGGTATGTGAAAAGAACACACATGCAATGACTCTAGTTGTTGTTAGTAAAAGAACACACATGCAATGACATTGGTGGATCCATGTGTGGTCTCTGAAGAGAACACACATTTCAATGACTTGGTGGATCCATATGTGGTATGTGAAAGAACACACATGCAATGACTCAGGTTGTTGTTAGTAAAAAGAACACACATGCAATGACACTTTGGTGGATCCATATGTGGTATGTGAAAGAACACACATGCAATGACACTGGTTGTTAGTAAAAGAACACACATGCAATGACGGTGGATCCATATGTGGTATGTGAAAGAACACACATGCAATGACTCTGGTTGTTGTTAGTAAAAAGAACACACATGCAATGACACTGGTGGATCCATATGTGGTATGTGAAAAGAACACACATGCAATGACTCTGGTTGTTGTTAGTAAAAGAACACACATGCAATGACACTTTGGTGGATCCATAGGTGGTGTGAAAAGAACACACATGCAATGACACTGGTGGATCCATATGTGGTATGTAAAAAGAACACACAATGACTCTGGTTGTTGTTAGTAAAAGAACACACATGCAATGACCTTGGTGGATCCATAGGTGGATTGTGAAAGAACACACATGCAATGACTCTGGATCCATATGTGGTTAAAAAGAACACACATGCAATGACACACATACAATGACTCTAGTTGTTGTTAGTAAAAGAACACACATGCAATGACACTTGGTGGATCCATGTGTGGTCTCTGAAAGAACACACATGCAATGACCTTTGGTGGATCCATATGTGGTATGTGAAAGAACACACATGCAATGACTCTGGTTGTTGTTAGTAAAAGAACACACATGCAATGAACTCTGGTTGATCCATGTGGTATGTGAAAAGAACACACATGCAATGACTCTAGTTGTTGTTAGTAAAAAGAGCACACATGCAATGACACTGGTGGATCCATGTGTGGTCTCTGAAAACCACAGCTTTACATGCAATGACTAGTTGTTGTTAGTAAAAGAACACACATGCAATGACACTGGTGGATCCATAGGTGGATTGAAAAGAACACACATGCAATGACACTGGTGGATCCATATGTGGTATGTGAAAGAACACACATGCAATGACTCGGTTGTTGTTAGTAAAAGAACACACATGCAATGACACTGGTGGATCCATATGTGGTCTGTGAAGAACACACATTTCAATGACTCTGGTTGTTGTTAGTAAAAAGAACACACATGCAATGACACTGGTGGATCCATGTGTGGTATGAAAGAACACACATGATGACTACGGTTGTTGTTAGTAAAAAAGAACACACATGAAATGACACTGGTGGATCCATATATTCTATGTGAAATAACTCACATGCAATGACTCTGGTTGTTGTTAGTAAAAAGAACACACATGCAATGACACTGGTGGATCCATGTGTGGATTGTGAAAGAACACACATGCAATGACACTGGTGGATCCATATGTGGTATGTGAAGAGAACACATATGCAATGACTCTGGTTGTTGTTAGTAAAAGAACACACATGCAATGACACTGGTGGATCCATAGGTGGATTGTGAAAACAACACATGCAATGACACTGGTGGATCCATATGTGGTATGTGAAAAGAACACACATGCAATGACTCAGGTTGTTGTTAGTAAAAAGAACACACATGCAATGACACTGGTGGATCCATATGTGGTATGTGAAAAGAACACACATGCAATGACTCTGGTTGTTGTTAGTATAAAGAACACACATGCAATGACACTGGTGGATCCATGTGTGGTCTGTGAAGAGAACACACATGCAATGACTCTGGTTGTTGGTAGTAAAAAAACACAAATGCAATGACCTGGTGGATCCATGTGGATTGTGATAACAACACAAATGCAATGACACTGGTGGATCCTTGTGTGGTATGTGAAAAAGAACACACATGCAATGACTCTGGTTGTTGTTAGTAAAAGAACACACATGCAATGACACTTTGGTGGATCCATGTGTGGTCTGAAGAAAGAACACATTTCAATGACTCCGGTTGTTGTTAGTAAAAAGAACACACATGCAATGACGGTGGATCCATAGGTGGATTGTGAAAAGAACACACATGCAATGACACTGGTGGATCCATATGTGGTATGTGAAAAGAACACACATGCAATGACTCTAGTTGTTGTTAGTAAAAAGAACACTCATGCAATGACACTAGTGGATCCATGTGTGGTCTGTGAAGAAGAACACACAGTACAAAGACACTGGTGGATCCATATGTGGTATGTGAAAAGAACACACATGCAATGACTCTAGTTGTTGTTAGTAAAAAAGAACACACATGCAATGACACTGGTGGATCCATATGTGGTATGTGAAAATAACACACATGCAATGACTCTGGTTGTTGTTAGTAAAAGAACACACATGCAATGACCTTTGGTGGATCCATGTGTGGTCTCTGAAAGAACACACATTTCAATGACACTGGTGGATCCATGTGGTATGTGAAAAGAACACACATGCAATGACTCTAGTTGTTGTTAGTAAAAGAACACACATGCAATGACCTTTGGTGGATCCATGTGTGGTATGTGAAAAGAACACACATGCAATGACTCTGGTTGTCCATGTTAGTAAAAGAACACACATGCAATGACACTGGTGGATCCATGTGTGGATTGTGAAAGAACACACATGCAATGACACTGGTGGATCCATATGTGGTATGTGAAAAGAACACACATGCAATGACTCTGGTTGTTGTTAGTAAAAAGAACACACATGCAATGACACTGCTGGATCCATGTGTGGTCTGTGAATGGAACACACATTTCAATGACACTGGTGGATCCATATGTGGTATGTGAAAAGAACACACATGCAATGACTCTGGTTGTTGTTAGAGAACACACATGCAATGACACTGGTGGATCCATATGTGGTATGTGAATAGAACACACATGCAATGACTCCGGTTGTTGTTAGTAAAAAAGAACACACATCAAATGACACTGGTGGATCCATGTGTGGTCTCTGAAGAGAACACACATCCAATGACCTTGGTGGATCCATATGTGGTATGTGAAAGAACACACATGACTCTAGTTGTTGTTAGTAAAAGGAACACACATGCAATGACACTGGTGGATCCATGTGTGGTATGTGAAAAGAACACACATGCAATGACTCTGGTTGTTGTTAGTAAAAGAACACACATGCAATGACCTTTGGTGGATCCATGTGTGGTCTCTGAAAAGAACACACATGCAATGACACTGGTGGATCCATATGTGGTATGTGCAAAGAACACACATGCAATGACTCTAGTTGTTGTTAGTGAAAAGAACACACATGCAATGACACTGGTGGATCCATAGGTGGTCTGTGACAAGAGAACACATTTCAATGACACTGGTGGATCCATGTGGTAGTAAAAAGAACACATGCAATGACTCTGGTTGTTGTTAGTAAAAGAACACACATGCAATGACACTGGTGGATCCATAGGTGGATTGTGAAAGAACACACATGCAATGACACTGGTGGATCCATATGTGGTATGTGAAAAGAACACACATGCAATGACTCTGGTTGTTGGTAGTAAAAAGTACACTCCTGCAATGACCTTTGGTGGATCCATGTGTGGTCTGAAGAGAACACACATGCAATGACTCTGGTTGTTGTTAGTAAAAGAACACACATGCAATGACACTGGTGGATCCATATGTGGTATGTGCAAAGAACACACACAATGAGTTGTTGTTAGTAAAAGAACACACATGCAATGACCTTTGGTGGATCCATGTGTGGTATATGAAAAGAACACACATGCAATGACTACAGTTGTTGTTAGTAAAAAGAACACACATGCAATGACACTGGTGGATCCATATGTGGTATGTGAAAAGAACACACATGCAATGACTCTGGTTGTTAGTAAAAGAACACACATCTGATGACCTGGTGGATCCATGTGTGTATTGTGAAAAGAACACACATGCAATGACACTGGTGGATCCATATGTGGTATGTGAAAAGAACACACATGCAATGACTCTAGTTGTTGTTAGTAAAAAGAACACACATGCAATGACACTGGTGGATCCATAGGTGGATTGTGAAAAGAACACACATGCAATGACCACATGCAATGACTTTGGTGGATCCATATGTGGTATGTGAAAAGAACACACATGCAATGACTCAGTTGTTGTTAGTAAAAGAACACACATGCAATGACACTGGTGGATCCATGTGTGGTCTGTGAAAGAACACACATTTCAATGACACTGGTGGATCCATATGTGGTATGTGAAAAGAACACACATGCAATGACTCTGGTTGTTGTTAGTAAAAGAACACACATGCAATGACACTTTGGTGGATCCATATGTGGTATGTGAAAAGAACACACATGCAATGACTCTGGTTGTTAGTAAAAAGAACACACATGCAATGACCTTTGGTGGATCCATGTGGATTGTGAAAAGAACACACATTTCAATGACACTGGTGGATCCATATGTGGTATGTGAAAAGAACACACATGTCAATGACTCTGGTTGGTGTTAGTAAAAAGAACACACATGCAATGACACTGGTGGCTCCATGTGTGGTCTGTGAAAGAACACACATGCAATGACTCTGGTTGTTGTTAGTAAAAGAACACACATGCAATGACACTGGTGGATCCATGTGTTGATTGTGAAAAGAACACACATGCAATGACCCTGGTGGATCCATATGTGGTATGTGAAAAGAACACACATGCAATGACTCTGGTTGTTGTTAGTAAACAGAACACACATGCAATGACACTTTGGTGGATCCATGGGTGGATTGTGAAAAGAACACATGCAATGACACTGGTGGATCCATATGTGGTATGTGAAAGAACACACACATGCAATGACTCTGGTTGTTGTTAGTAAAAGAACACACATGCAATGACTTTGGTGGATCCATGTGTGGTCTCTGAAGAAGAACACATTTCAATGACACTGGTGGATCCATATGTGGTATGTGAAAAGAACACACATGCAATGACTCTGGTTGTTGTTAGTAAAAAGAACACACATGCAATGACACTGGTGGATCCATATGTGGTATGTGAAAAGAACACACATGCAATGACTCTGGTTGTTGTTATTGAAAAGAACACACATGCAATGACACTTTTGGATCCATGTGTGGTCTGTGAAAGAACACACATGCAATGACTCTGGTTGTTGTTAGTAAAAAGAACACATGCAATGACCTTTGGTGGATCCATAGGTGGATTGTGAAAAGAACACACATGCAATGACACTGGTGGATCCATGTGGTATGTGAAAAGAACACACATGCAATGACACTGGTTGTTGTTAGTAAAAGAACACACATGCAATGACCTTTGGTGGATCCATGTGGTATGTGAAAGAACACACATGCAATGACTCTAGTTGTTGTTAGTAAAAGAACACACATGCAATGACACTGGTGGATCCATGTGTGGATTGAAAAGAACACACATGCAATGACACTGGTGGATCCATATGTGGTATGTGAAAGAACACACATGCAATGACTCTGGTTGTTGTTAGTAAAAAGAACACACATGCAATGACACTGGTGGATCCATGTGTGGTCTCTGAGGAGAACACACATTTCAATGACACTGGTGGATCCATATGTGGTATGTGAAAAGAACACACATGAAATGACTCATGTTGTTGTTAGTAAAAAGAACACACATGCAATGACACTGGTGGATCCATAGGTGGATTGTGAAAAGAACACACATGCAATGACACTGGTGGATCCATATGTGGTATGTGAAAAGAACACACATGCAATAACTCTGGTTGTTGTTAGTAACAAGAGCACACATGCAATTACTCTGGTTGTTGTTAGTAAAAAGAACACACATGCAATGACACTGGTGGATCCATGTGTGGTCTCTGAAGAGAACACACATGCAATGACTCTGGTGGATCCATATGTGGTATGTGAAAAGAACACACATGCAATGACTCTGGTTGTTGTTAGTAAAAAGAACACATGCAATGACACTGGTGGATCCATATGTGGTATGTGAAAAGAACACACATGCAATGACTCTGGTTGTTGTTAGTAAAAAGAACACACATGCAATGACACTGGTGGATCCATGTGTGGAATGTGAAAAGAACACACATGCAATGACACTGGTGGATCCATATGTGGTATGTGAAAAGAACACTCATGCAATCACGCTAGTTGTTGATAGTAAAACGAACACACATGCAATGTCACTGGTGGATCCATGTGTGGTCTGTGAAAGAACACATACAATGACTCTGGTTGTTAGTAAAAGAACACACATGCAATGACCTTGGTGGATCCATGATGGTCAGAAAAAGAGCACACATGCAATGACACTGGTGGATCCATATGTGGTATGTGAAAAGAACACACATGCAATGACTCTGGTTGTTGTTAGTAAAAAGAACACACATGCAATGACACTGGTGGATCCATATGTGGTATGTGAAAAGAACACACATGCAATGACTCTGGTTGTTGTTAGTAAAAAAGAACACACATGCAATGACCTTTGGTGGATCCATGTGTGGTCTCTGAAAAAGAACACACATGCAATGACTTGGTGGATCCATGTGGTATGTGAAGAACACACATGCAATGACTCTGGTTGTTGTTAGTAAAAGAACACACATGCAATGACACTGGTGGATCCATGTGTGGTATGTGAAAGAACACATGCAATGACTCGTTGTTGTTAGTAAAAAGAACACACATGCAATGACATGGTGGATCCATAGGTGGATTGTGAAAAGAACACACATTGCAATGACCTTTGGTGGATCCATATGTGGTATGTGAAAAGAACACACATGCAATGACTAAGTTGTTGTTAGTAACCAGAACACACATGCAATGACCCTGGTGGATCCATAGGTGGTATGTGAAAAGAACACACATGCAATGACTCTGGTTGTTGTTAGTAATAAGAACACACATGCAATGACACTGGTGGATCCATGTGTGGTCTGTGAACAGAACACACATGCAATGACTGGATCCATGTGGTATGTGAAAGAACACATGAAATGACTCTAGTTGTTGTTAGTAAAAAGACACACATGCAATGACCTTTGGTGGATCCATATGTGGTATGTGAAAGAACACACATGCAATGACTCTGGTTGTTAGTAAAAAGAACACACATGCAATGACACTTTGGTGGATCCATGTGTGGTATGTGAAAAGAACACACATGCAATGACTCTGGTTGTTGTTAGTAAAGAACACACATGCAATGACACTTTGGTGGATCCATAGGTGGATTGTGAAAAGAACACACATGCAATGACACTGGTGGATCCATATGTGGTATGTGAAAAGAACACACATGCAATGACTCCAGTTGTTGTTAGTAAAAAGAACACACATGCACTGACACTGGTGGATCCATATGTGGTATGTGAAAGAACACACATGCAATGACTCTGGTTATTGTTAGTAAAAATAACACACATGCAATGACACTAGTGGATCCATGTGTGGATTGTGAAAGAACACACATGCAATGACACTGGTGGATCCATATGTGGTATGTGAAAAGAACACACATGCAATGACTCTGGTTGTTGTTAGTAACAAGAACACACATGCAATGACACTGGTGGATCCATGTGTGGTCTCTGAAGAGAACACACATTTCAATGACTCTGGTTGTTGTTAGTAAAAAGAACACACATGCAATGACACTGGTGGATCCATAGGTGGATTGTCAAAAGATCACACATGCAATGACAGAAGTGGATCCATGTGTGGTATGTGAAAAGAACACATGCAATGACTCTGGTTGTTGTTAGTAAAAAGAACACACATGCAATGACACTTTGGTGGATCCATGGTGGATTGTGAAAAGAACACACATGCAATGACTTGGTGGATCCATATGTGGTATGTGAAAAGAACACACATGCAATGACTCTAGTTGTTGTTAGTAAAAGAACACACATGCAATGACACTTTGGTGGATCCATGTGTGGTCTGTGAAGAACACACACAATTCAATGACACTGGTGGATCCATACGTGGTATGTGAAAAGAACACACATGCAATGACTCGGTTGTTGTTAGTGAAAGAACACACATGCAATGACACTGGTGGATCCATATGTGGTATGTGAAAACAACACACATCCAATGACTCTGGTTGTAATTAGTAAAAAGAACACACATGCAATGCAATGACACTGGATCCATAGGTGGATTCTGAAAAAGAACACACATGCAATGACACTGGTGGATCCATATGTGGTATGTGAAAAGAACACATATGCAATGACTCGAGTTGTTATTAGTAAAAATAACACACATGCTATGACACTGGTGGATCCATGTGTGGTATGTGAAAAGAACACACATGCAATGACTCTGGTTGTTGTTAGTAAAAAGAACACACATGCAATGACACTGGTGGATCCGTAGGTGGATTGTGAAAACAGCACACATGCAATGACATCGGTGGATCCATATGTAGTATGTGAAAAGAACACACATGCAATGACTCTGGTTGTTAGTAAAAAGAACACACATGCAATGACACTGGTGGATCCATGTGTGGTCTCTGAAAAGAACACACATTTCAATGACACTGGTGGATCCATATGTGGTATGTGAAAAGAACACATGCAATGACTCTGGTTGTTGTTAGTAAAAAGAACACACATGCAATGACACTGGTGGATCCATATGTGGTATGTGAAAAGAACACATGCAATGACTCTGGTTGTTGTTAGTTAAAAGAACACACATGCAATGACACTGGTGGATCCATAGGTGGATTGTGAAAAGAACACACATGCAATGACACTGGTGGATCCATATGTGGTATGTGAAAAGAACACACATGCAATGACTCTGGTTGTTGTTAGTAAAAAGAACACACATGCAATGACCTTTGGTGGATCCATAGGTGGTATGTGAAAAGAACACACATGCAATGACTCTGGTTGTTGTTAGTAAAAAGAACACACATGCAATGACACTAGTGGATCCATGTGTGGTATGTGAAAAGAACACACATGCAATGACTCCAGTTGTTGTTAGTGAAAAGAAAACACATGCAATGACACTGGTTGTTGTTAGTAAAAGAACACATGCAATGACACTGGTGGATCCATATGTGGTATGTGAAAAGAACACACATGCAATGACTCTGGTTGTTGTTAGTAAAAAGAACACACATGCAATGACACTGGTGGATCCATATCTGGTATGTGAAAAGAGCACATATGCAATGACACTAGTTGTTGTTGTTAGTAAAAAAACACACATGCAATGACACTGGTGGATCCATATGTGGTATGTGAAAAGAACACACATGCAATGACTCTAGTTGTTGTTAGTAAAAAGAACACACATGCAATGACACTAGTGGATCCATGTGTGGTCTCTGAAAGAACACACATGCAATGACCTTTGGTGGATCCATATGTGGTATGTGAAAAGAACACACATGCAATGACTATGGTTGTTGTTAGTAAAAAGAACACACATGCAATGACACTGGTGGATCCATATGTGGTATGTGAAAAGAACACACATGCAATGACTCTGCTTGTTGTTAGTAAAAAGAACACACATGCAATGACCCTGGTGGATCCATGTATGGACTCTGAAGAGAACACACATTTCAATGACTTTGGTGGATCCATATGTGGTATGTGAAAAGAACACACATTATATGACTCCAGTTGTTGTTAGTAAAAAGAACACACATGCAATGACACTGGTGGATCCATGTGTGGATTGTGAAAAGAACACACATGCAATGACTCTGGTTGTTGTTAGAAAAAAGAGCACACAAGCAATGAAACTGGTGGTTCCATGTGGATTGTGAAAAGAACACACATGCAATGACACTGGTGGATCCATATGTGGTATGTGAAAAGAACACACATGCAATGACTCTGGTTGTTGTTAGTAAAAAGAACACACATGCAATGACTCTGGTGGATCCATGTGTGGTATGTGAAAAGAACACACATGCAATGACTCCAGTTGTTGTTAGTAAAAAGAACACACATGCAGTGACACTTTGGTGGATCCATATGTGGTATGTGAAAAGAACACATGCAATGACTCTGGTTGTTGTTAGTAAAGAACACACATGCAATGACAATTGGTGGATCCATAGGTGGATTGTGAAAAGAACACACATGCAATGACCTTTGGTGGATCCATATGTGGTATGTGAAAAGAACACACATGCAATGACTCTAGTTGTTGTTAGTAAAAAGAACACACATGCAATGACCTGGTGGATCCATGTGTGGTCTCTGAAAGAACACACATTTCAATGACCTTGGTGGATCCATATGTGGTATGTGAAAGAACACACATGCAATGACTCTAGTTGTTGTTAGTAAAAGAACACACATGCAATGACACTTGGTGGATCCATAGGTGGATTGTGAAAGAACACACATGCTATGACTCTGGTGGATCCATATGTGGTATGTGAAAAGAACACACATGCAATGACTCTGGTTGTTGTTAGGAAAAAGCACACATGCAATGACACTTGGTGGATCCATAGGTGGTATGTGAAAAGAACACACATACAATGACTCCGGTTGTTGTTAGTAAAAAGAACACACATGCAATGACCTTTGGTGGATCCATGTGTGGTCTCTGAAGAGAACACATTTCAATGACACTTGGTGGATCCATATGTGGTATGTGAAAGAACACACATGCAATGACTCGGTTGTTGTTAGGAAAAGAGCACACATGCAATGACACTGGTGGATCCATATGTGGTATTTGAAACGAACACACATGCAATGACTCCAGTTGTTGTTAGTAAAAAGAACACACATGCAATGACACTGGTGGATCCAGGTGTGGTCTCTGAAGAGAACACACATGCAATGACTCTGGTTGTTGTTAGTAAAAAGAGCACACATGCAATGACACTGGTGGATCCCTAGGTGGATTCTGAAAAAGAACACACATGCAATGACACTGGTGGATCCATATGTGGTATGTGAAAAGAACACACATGCAATGACCCAGGTTGTTGTGTGTAACAAGAACACACATGCAATAACACTGGTGCATCCATGTGTGGTCTCTAAAGAGAACACATATTCCAATGAGACTGGTGGATCCATATGTGGTATGTGAAAAGAACACACATGAAATGACTCTGGTTGTTGTTAGTAACAAGAACACACATGCAATAACACAGGTGGATCCATAGGTGGTATGTGAAAAGAACACACATGCAATGACTCTGGTTGTTGTTAGTAAAAAGAACACACATGCAATGACCTGGTGGATCCATGTGTGGTCTCTGAAAGAACACACATTTCAATGACACTGTGGATCCATATGTGGTATGTGAAAAGAACACATGAAATGACTCCAGTTGTTAGTAAAAGAACACACATGCAATGACACTGGTGGATCCATAGGTGGATTGTGAAAAGAGCACACATGCAATGACTCTGGTTGTTAGTAAAAAGAACACACATGCAATGACACTGGTGGATCCATGTGTGGTCTCTGAAGAGAACACACATGCAATGACTGGTGGATCCATGTGGTTAGTAAAAAGAACACACATGCAATGACTCTGGTTGTTGTTAGTAAAGAACACACATGCAATGACCTTTGGTGGATCCATGTGGTCTCTGAAAGAACACACATGCAATGACACTGGTGGATCCATAGGTGGAAAGTGAAAAGAACACACATGAAATGACTTTAGTTGTTGTTAGTAAAAAGAACACACATGCTATGACACTAGTGGATCCATATGTGGTATGTGAAAAGAACACACATGAAATGACTCTGTTTGTTGTTAGTCAAAAGAACACACATGCAATGACACTGGTGGATCCATGTGTGGTCTCTGAAGAGAACACACATGCAATGACACTGGTGGATCCATATGTGGTATGTGAAAAGAACACACATGAAGTGACTCCATTTATTGTTAGTAAAAAGAACACACATGCAATGACACTTTGGTGGATCCATATGTGGTATGTGAAAAGAACACACATGCAATGACTCTGGTTGTTAGTAAAAAGAACACATGCAATGACACTGGTGGATCCATGGGTGGATTGTGAAAGAACACACATGCAATGACACTAGTGGATCCATATGTGGTATGTGAAAAGAACACACATGCAATGACTCTAGATATTGTTAGTAAAAGAACACACATGCAATGACTGGTGGATCCATGTGTGGTCTCTGAAGAGCACACATGTAATGACTCTGGTTTTTATTAGTAAAAAGAACACACATGCAATGACAGTGGTGGATCCATGTGTGGAATGTGAAAAGAACACACATGCAATAACCTTTGGTGGATCCATATGTGGTATGTGAAAAGAACACACATGCAATGACTTTGGTTGTTGTTAGTAAAAGAACACACATGCAATGACATTGGTGGATCCATGTGTGGTCTGTGAAAAGAACACACATGCAATGACCCTAGTTGTTGTTAGTAAAAAAAGCACACATGCAATGACACTGGTGGATCCATATGTGGTATGTGAAAAGAACACACATTTCAATGACTCTGGTTGTTGTTAGTAAAAAGAACACACATGCAATGACACTGGTGGATCCATAGGTGGATTGTGAAAGTACAAACATTCAATGACACTGGTGGATCCATATGTGGTATGTGAAAAGAACACACATGCAATGACTCAGGTTGTTGTTAGTAAAAGAACACACATGCAATGACGGTGGATCCATGTGTGGATTGTGAAAAGAACACACATTTCAATGACCTTTGGTGGATCCATATGTAGTATGTGAAAAGAGCAGTCATGAAATGACTCCAGTTGTTGTTAGTAAAAAACACACATGCAATAACACTGGTGGATCCATAGATGGATTGTGAAAAGAGCACACATGCGATGACTCTGGTTGTTGTTAGTAAAAAGAACACACATGCAATGACACTGGTGGATCCATGTGTGGTCTCTCAAGAGAACACACATGCAATGATTTCGGTTGTTGTTAGTTAAAAGAACACACATGCAATGACACTGGTGGATCCATATGTGGTATGTGAAAAGAACACACATGCAATGACTACGGTTGTTGTTAGTAAAAAAGAACACATGCAATGACCTTTGGTGGATCCATGTGTGGTTGTGAAAGAACACACATTTAAATGACACTTTGGTGGATCCATATGGGGTATGTGAAAAGAAAACACATGCAATGACTCTGGTTGTTGTTAGTAAAAAGAACACACATGCAATGACACTGGTGGATCCATATGTGGAATGTGAAAAGAACACACATACAATGACTCTGGTTGTTACTAAAAAGAACACACATGCAATGACACTGGTGGATCCATAGGTGGTATGTGAAGAGAACACACATGCAATGGCTAGGGTTGTAGTTAGTAAAAAGAACACACATGCAATGACATTGGTGGATCCATAGGTGGATTGTGAAAAGAACACACATGCAATGACACTGGTGGATCCATATGTGGTATGTGAAAAGAACACACATGCAATGACTCTAGTTGTTGTTAGTAAAAAGAACACACATGCAATGACACTGGTGGATCCATGTGTGGTCTCTGAAAAGAACACACATTTCAATGACACTGGTGGATCCATATGTGGTATGTGAAAAGAACACACATGCAATGACTCCAGTTAATGTTAGTAAAAAGAACACACATGCAATGACACTGGTGGATCCATACGTGGTATGTGAAAAGAACACACATGCAATGACTCTGGTTGTTGTTTGTAAAAAGAACACACATGCAATGACACTGGTTGATGGTAGTAAAAAGAACACACATGCAATGACACGGGTGGATCCATGTGTGGTCTCTGAAGAACACATTTCAATGACACGGTGGATCCATATGTGGTATGTGAAAAGAACAGTCATGAAATGACTCTAGTTGTTGTTAGTAAAAGAACACATGCAATGACACTGGTGGATCCATATGTGTATGTGAAAAGAACACACATGCAATGACTCTGGTTGTTGTTAGTAAAAATAACACACATGCAATGACACATGTTGATCCATAGGTGGTCTTTGAAACGAACACACATGCAATGACTCTGGTTGTTGTTAGTAAAAAGAGCACACATGCAATGACTTGGTGGATCCATGTGTGGTCTGTGAAGAACACACATGCAATGACTCTGGTTGTTGTTAGTAAAAGAGCACACATGCAATGACACTGGTGGATCCATAGGTGGATTGTGAAAAGAACACACATGCAATGACACTGGTGGATCCATATGTGGTATGTGAAAAGAACACACATGAAATGACTCAAGTTGTGCATACTAAAAAGAACACACATGCAATAACACTTTGGTGGATCCATAGGTGGTATGTCAAAAGAACACACATGCAATGACTCTGGTTGTTGTTAGTAAAAGAACACACATGCAATGACCTTTGGTGGATCCATGTGTGGTCTCTGAAAAGAACACACATGCAATGACTCTAGTTGTTGTTAGTAAAAGAGCACACATGCAATGACACTAGTGGATCCATAGGTGGATTGTGAAAGAACACACATGCAATGACACTGGTGGATCCATGTGGTATCTGAAAAGAACACACATGCAATGACTCTAGTTGTTGTTAGTAAAAAGAACACACATGCAATGACATTTGGTGGATCCATATGTGGTATGTGAAAAGAACACATTTCAATGACTCTGGTTGTTGTTAGTAAAAAGAACACACATGCAATGACACTGGTGGATCCATAGGTGGATTGTGAAAAGAGCACACATGCAATGACACTGGTGGATCCATATGTGGATTGTGAAAAGAACACACATGCAATGACACTGGTGGATCCATGTGTGGTCTCTGAAGAGAACACACATGCAATGACACTGGTGGATCCATATGTGGTATGTGAAAAGAACACACATTTCAATGACTCTGGTTGTTGTTAGTAAAAAGAACACACATGCAATGACACTGGTGGATCCATAGGTGGATTGTGAAAAGAGCACACATACAATGACACTGGTGGATCCATATGTGGTATGTGAAAAGAACACACATGCAATGACCATGGTTGTTGTTAGTAAAAAGAACACGCATGCAATGACACTGGTGGATCCATATGTGGTATGTGAAAAGAACACACATGCAATGACTCTGGTTGTTGTTAGTAAAAAGAACACACATGCAATGACACTGGTGGATCCATGTGTGGTCTCTTAAGAGAACACATATTTCAATGACCTTGGTGGATCCATATGTGGTATGTGAAAGAACAGTTATGAAATGACTCAGTTGTTGTTAGTAAAAGAACACACATGCAATGACACTGGTGGATCCATAGGTGGTATGTGAAAAGAACACACATGCAATGACCATGGTTGTTGTTAGTAAAAAGAACACGCATGCAATGACACTGGTGGATCCATGTGTGGTCTCTGAAGAGAACACACATGCAATGACCCTACTTGTTGTTAGTAAAAAAAGCACACATGCAATGACACTGGTGGATCCATATGTGGTATGTGAAAAGAACACACATTTCAATGACTCTGGTTGTTGTTAGTAAAAAGAACACACATGCAATGACACTGGTGGACCCATAGGTGGATTGTGAAAACAGCACACATGCAATGACACTGGTGGATCCATAGGTGGATTGTGAAAAGAACACACCAATGACATCCATGTGGTCTCTAAAGAGAACACACATGCAATGACCCTAGTTGTTGATAGTAAAAAAAGCACACATGCAATGACAGGTGGATCCATATGGTATGTGAAAAGAACACACATTTCAATGACTCTCGTTGTTGTTAGTAAAAAGAACACACATGCAATGACACTGGTGGATCCATAGGTGGATTGTGAAAAGAGCACACATACAATGACACTGGTGGATCCATATGTGGTATGTGAAAACAACACACATGCAATGACTCTGGTTGTTGTTAGTAAAAAGAACACACATGCAATGACCTTGGTGGATCCATGTGGTCTGTGAAGAGAACACACATTTCAATGACACTGGTGGATCCATATGTGGTATGTGAAAAGAAAAGTCATGAAATGACTCTAGTTGTTGTTAGTAAAAAGAACACACATGCAATGACACTGGTGGATCCATAGATGGATTGTGAAAAGAACACACATGCAATCACTCTGGTTGTTGTTAGTAAAAAGAACACACACAATGACCTTTGGTGGATCCATGTGTGGTCTCTGAAGATAACACACATGCAATGACTTTGGTTCTTGTTAGTAAAAAGAGCACACATGCAATGACACTGGTGGATCCATATGTGGTATGTGAAAAGAACACACATGCAATGACTCTGGTTGTTGTTAGTAAAAAGAACACACATGCAATGACACTGGTGGATCCATGTGTCGTCTGTGAAGAGTACACACATTTAAATGACACTGGTGGATCCATATGTGGTATGTGAAAAGAAAAGTCATGAAATGACTCCAGTTGTTGTTAGTAAAAAGAACGCACATGCAATGACACTGGTGGATCCATAGATGGATTGTGAAAAGAGCACACATACAATGACTCTGGTTGTTAGTAAAAAGAACACACATGCCATGACACTGATGGATCCATGTCTGGTATCTGAAGAGAACACACATGCAATGACTCTGGTTGTTGTTAGTAAAAAGAACACACATGCAATGACATTGGTGGATCCATAGGTGGTTTGTGAAAAGAACAAACATGCAATGACACTGGTGGATCCATGTGTGGTCTCTAAATAGAACACACATGCAATGACTCTAGTTGTTGTTAGTAAAAAGAACACACATGCAATGACACTGGTGGATCCATGTGTGGTCTCTGAAGAGAACACACATTTCAATGACCTTGTGGATCCATATGTGGTATGTGAAAAGAACAGTCATGAAATGACTCCAGTTAATGTTAGTGAAAAGAACACACATGCAATGAAACTGGTGGATCCATAGGTGGTATGTGAAAAGAACACACATGCAATGACTCTGGTTGTTGTTTGTAAAAAGAACACACATGCGATGACTCTGGTTGTTGTTAGTAAAAAGAACACACATGCAATGACACTGGTGGATCCATGTGTGGTCTCTGAAGAGAACACGCATTTCAATGACACCGGTGGATCCATATGTGGTATGTGAAAAGAACAATCATGAAATGACTCTAGTTGTTAGTAAAAAGAACACACATGCAATGACCTTTGGTGGATCCATATGTGGTATGTGAAAAGAACACACATGCAATGACTCTGGTTATTGTTAGTAAAAATAACACACATGCAATAACACATGTGGATCCATGTGTGGGCTCTCACGAGAACACACACGCAATGACTTTGGTTCTTGTTAGTAAAAAGAGCACACATGCAATGACACTGGTGGATCCATGTGTGGTCTCTGAAAAAGAACACACATGCAATGACTTTGGTTGTTGTTAGTAAAAAGAGCACACATGCAATGACACTGGTGGATCCATAGGTGGATTGTGAAAAGAACACACATTTCAATGACACTGGTGGATCCATATGTGGTATGTGAAAAAAAAGCACATGAAATGACTCCATTTGTTTTTAGTAAAAAGAACACACATGCAATGACACTGGTGGATCCATGTGTAGTAAAAAGAATACACATGCAATGATTCTGGTTGTTGTTAGTACAAAGAGCACACATGCAATGACACTGGTGGATCCATGTGTGGTCTCTGAAGAGAACACACATGCAATGACTCTAGTTGGTGTTAGTAAAAACTGCACACATGCAATGACACTAGTGGATCCATAGGTGGATTGTGAAAAGAACACACATGCAATGACACTGGTGGATCCATGTGTGGTCTCTGAATATAACACACATGAAATGACCCAAGTTGTTGTTAGTAAAAAACACACATGTAATGACATTGGTGGATCCATATGTGGTATGTGAAAGAACACACATGCAATGACTCTGGTTGTTGTTAGTAAAAAGAACACACATGCAATGACACTGGTAGATCCATAGGTGGATTGTGAAAAGAGCACATGCAATGACACTGGTGGATCTATAGGTGGATTGTGAAAAGAACACACATGCAATGACCTTTGTTGGATCTATGTGGTCTCTGAAGAGAACACACATGCAATGACCCAGTTGATGCAATGACACTGGTGGATCCATATGTGGTATGTGAAAAGAACACACATTTCAATGACTCTGGTTGTTGTTAGTAAAAAGAACACACATGCAATGACACTGGTGGATCCATAGGTGGATTGTGAAAAGAGCACACATACAATGACACTGGTGGATCCATATGTGGTATGTGAAAAGAACACACATGCAATGACCATGGTTGTTGTTAGTAAAAAGAACACACATGCAATGACACTGGTGGATCCATGTGTGGTCTGTGAAGTGTACACACATTTTAATGACATTGGTGGATCAATATGTGGTATGTGAAAAGAAAAGTCATGAAATGACTCCAGTTGTTGTTAGTAAAAAGAACACACATGGAATGACACTCGTGGATCCATAGATGGATTGTGAAAAGAGCACACATGCAATGACTCTGGTTGTTGTTAGTAAAAAGAACACACATGCAATGACACTGGTGGATCCATGTGTGGTCTCTGAAGAGAACACACATGCAATGACTCTGGTTGTTGTTAGTAAAAAGAGCACACATGCAATGACACTGGTGGATCCATAGGTGGATTGTGAAAAGAACACACATGCAATGACACTGGTGGATCCATGTGTGGTCTCTGAAGAGAACACACATGCAAGGACCCCAATTGTTGTTAGTAAAAAAAGCACACATGCAATGACACTGGTGGATCCATATGTGGTCTGTGAAGAGAACACACATTTCAATGACACTGGTGGATCCATATGTGGTATGTGAAAAGAACAGTCATGAAATGTCTCCAGTTCTTGTTAGTAAAAAGAACACACATGCAATGACACTGGTGGATCCGTAGATGGTATGTGAAAAGAACACACATGCAATGATTCTGGTTGTTGTTAGTAAAAAGAACACACATGCAATGACACTGGTGGATCCATGTGTGGTCTCTAAAGAGAACACACATGCAATGACTCTGGTTGTTGTTAGTAAAAAGAGCACACATGCAATGACACTGGTGGATCCATAGGTGGATTGTGAAAAGAACACACATGCAATGACACTGGTGGATCCATGTGTGGTCTATGAAGAGAACACACAAGCAATGACTCCAGTGGTTGTTAGTAAAAAGAACACACATGCAATGACACTGGTGGATCCATGTTTGGTTGTCTGAAGAGAACACAGATTTCAATGAAACTGGTGGATCCATATGTGGTATGTGAAAAGAACAGTCATGAAATGACTCTAGTTGTTGCTAGTAAAAAGAACACAAATGCAATGACACTGGTGGATCCATAGGTGGTATATGAAAAGAACACACATGCAATGACTCTGGTTGTTGTTAGTAAAAAGAACACACATGCAATGACACTGGTGGATCCATGTGTGGTCTCTGAAGAGAACACACATGCAATGACTCTGGTTCTTGTTAGTAAAAAGAGCACACATGCAATGACACTGGTGGATCCATAGTTGGATTCTGAAAAGAACACAAATTCAATGACACTGGTGGATCCGTAGGTGGTATATGAAAAGAACACACATGTAATGACTCTGGTTGTTGTTAGTAAAAAGAACACACATGCAATGACACTGGTGGATCCATGTGTGGTCTCTGAAGATAACACACATGCAATGACTCTGGTTCTTGATAGTAAAAAGAGCACAGATGCAATGACACTGATGGATCCATAGGTGGATTGTTAAAAGAACACACATGCAATGACACTGGTGAATCCATAGATGGATTCTGAAAAGAGCACACATGCAATGACTCTAGTTATTGTTAGTAAAAAGAACACACATGCAATGACACTGGTGGATCCATGTGTGGTCTCTGAA
Source organism: Avena insularis (assembly GCA_023614405.1). Classification (NCBI taxonomy): domain Eukaryota; kingdom Viridiplantae; phylum Streptophyta; class Magnoliopsida; order Poales; family Poaceae; genus Avena; species Avena insularis. Next base: position 203,974,260 of record CM042696.1, on the reverse strand, counting down.
GAGAACACACATGCAATGACTCTGGTTTTGTTAGTAAAAAGAGCACACATGCAATGACACTGGTAGATCCATAGGTGGATTGTGAAAAGAACACACATGCAATGACACTGGTGGATCCAGGTGTGGTCTCTAAAGAGAACACACATGCAATGACTCTGGTTTTTGTTAGTAAAAAAGCACACATGCAATGACACTGGTGGATCCATATGTGGTATGTGAAAAGAACACACATTTCAATAACTCTGGTTGTTGTTAGTAAAAATAACACACATGCAATGACACTGGTGGATCCATAGGTGGATTGTGAAAAGAGCACGCATGTAATGACACTAGTGGATCCATATGTGGTATGTGAAAATAACACACATGCAATGACTCTGGTTGTTGCTAGTAAAAAGAACACACATGCAATGACTCTGGTTGTTGTTAGTAAAAAGAACACACATGCAATAACACTGGTGGATCCATGTGTGGTCTCTGAAGAGAACACACATGCAATGACTCTGGTTGTTGTTAGTAAAAAGAGCACACATGCAACAACACTGGTGGATCCATAGGTGGATTGTGAAAAGAACACACATGCAATGACACTGGTGGATCCATGTGTGGTCTGTGAAGAGAACACACATGCAATGACCCTAGTTGTTGTTAGTAAAAAAAGGCACACATGCAATGACACTGGTGGATCCATATGTGGTATGTGAAAAGAACACACATTTCAATGACGCTGGTTGTTGTTAGTAAAAAGAACACACATGCAATGACACTGGTGGATCCATATGTGGTATGTGAAAAGAACACACATTTCAATGACGCTGGTTGTTGTTAGTAAAAAGAACACACATGCAATGACACTGGTGGATCCATAGGTTGATTGTGAAAAGAGCACACATACAATGACACTGGTGGATCCATATGTGGTATGTGAAAAGAACACACATGCAATGACTCTGGTTGTTGTTAGTAAAAAGAACACACATGCAATGACACTGGTGGATCCATGTGTGGTCTCTGAACAGAACACACATTTCAATGACACTGGTGGATCCATGTGTGGTCTCTGAAAAGAACAGTCATGAAATGACTCCAGTTGTTGTTAGTAAAAAGAACACACATGCAATGACACTGGTGGATCCATAGATGGATTGTGAAAAGAGCACACATGAAATGACTCTGGTTGTTGTTAGTAAAAAGAACACACATGCAATGACACTAGTGGATCCATGTGTGGTCTCTGAAGAGATACCACATGCAATGACTCTGGTTGTTGTTAGTAAAAAGAGCACACATGCAATGACACTGGTGGATACATAGGTGGATTGTGACAAGAACACACATGCAATGACCCCAGTTGTTGTTAGTAAAAAAAGCGCACATGCAATGATACTAGTGGATCCATATGTGGTATGTGAAAAGAACACACATTTCAATGACACTGGTGGATCCATATGTGGTATGTGAAAAGAACAGTCACGAAATGACTCTAGTTATTCTTAGTAAAAAGAACACACATGCAAAGACACTGGTGGATCTATAGGTGGTATGTGAAAAGAACACACATGCAATGACTCTGGTTGTTGTTAGTAAAAAGAACACACATGCAATGACACTGGTGGATCCATGTGTGGTCTCTGAAGAGAACACACATGCAATGACTCTGGTTGTTGTTAGTAAAAAGAGCACACATGCAATGACACTGGTGGATCCATAGGTGGATTGTGAAAAGAACACACATGCAATGACACTATTGGATCCATGTGTGGTCTCTGAAGAGAACACACACGCAATGACCGCAGTTGTTGTTACTAAAAAAAGGCACACATGCAATGACACTGGTGGATCCATATGTGGTATGTGAAAAGAACACACATTTCAGTGACTTTGGTTGTTGTTAGTAAAAAGAACACACATGCAATTACACTGGTGGATCCATAGGTGTATTGTGAAAAGGGCACACATGCAATGACACTGGTGGATCCATGTGTGGTATGTGAAAAGAACACACATGCAATGACTCCAGTTATTGTTAGTAAAAAATCACACATGCAATGACACTGGTGGATCCATATGTGGTATGTGTAACATCCCTAAAAATCATGTTTCAAAACTCATTCATATCATCTTTGCATCATTCATCCATTTAGGGTTTTTCTCAAAATCATTTAGAAACACAAACTTTGGCTATGATTTCATGTGGGCAATTTATCTCAATTGGCCATCACCCTTTGAGATTTGATTGTCTATGAACTTGTTTGCTTGCCTCCATGGTTGGAAAGATTAGAAGTAGCATTTAAACCCAAGATTCCAAATTTAGAAATATTTTCTAAACCCTTTTCCAAATATTTGCAACTAGAGCAAATCTCTGTTTATTTTGAAACCCAAGCTTGACCAAGCCTTTGCAAGGTAACCACTAGGTTATTTGATTGTTTGTGAACCCAGAACCCAAAAATCCCCAAAAGTTTGAATTCAAAAGGATTTGAATTCATATCAAGTCTATTCAGAAAATGGAATTAGAAAAGAAAAAGCTTAAACAAAAGAAAAAGGCCCTTGGCAGAATCTGCCCGGCAATGGATGAAGCCAACAAGCCCACGGGACCTCCTTTTCCTTCTCACTGCCTTGAGCCACCTTGAACAGACAGCCGACCCCACGCACTCCGCTCCTCGGCAATGGGCCTTCTCCACGTCACCGTCGTCTCCACCCGCACGACCCGTTCATCCCCAAATCAGCAGGCGTTTACGTATTTAATTAGCGGCGTCAATTCGATTTATTGGCGTAATTCTCGCTCGTGACCAGGCTATAAGAACCCCTCTGTCTCCTCACTCTTCTCCTCAAACCCGAACCCAGGCGCCACGGGCTGCGTGTATTGCTCTCTGAAACCCCGTCTCCGAGCGGTGGCATGGCCAGCCACCACCAACTCCGTGAGCAATCTAGGACAGCCGGCGCCCTTGACCAACCGCAAGCACGAGCTTCGCCGTGACCTCTGAGCCCGGTGAGCTACTCCTCGATCTCACTTACCTCCTGCATCGTCGGCAACGTCATCGGCCAAGCGATTCGTCGCCGGTAGCCACCTTGTGCCGCCCATCTGTGGCGAGAAGTAGCCGTTAGATCTGGATCGACGCTACGATAGATCACTTAACCCGAGCGATGCAGCGATCGAGGCCGATTTCATTTAGATCCTACTCATGGGTGAGATCCGATCCAGTCGAACGATGCAGGCGAATAAGAACATAATGGCGTGGCTAGGTTAGATCTGAAAATAGATTTAAAAACAGATTTTGATCCAGATTTCAAATGCCAATATCTTTTGAATTCCACGTTAGAATTTTGCAAACTTTATACCGTTGGATTCAGAAAAACAAGACCTTTCTGCCTATCCTTTTTGTTTAGCAAATAGTAACCATTAGTGTGGCTTAAATTACAGAAACTTGTTTGAGGCTTTTTGAGTATAGATTTAGTTTAGTATTTTGTTTTAGGGTTATTTAAGTTGTCTTGGCTATTTTGTGACTTGTTTAAGTTTCTGTATTCATGCACTTGCTTGGTTGAGTTTTCAAAAATCATCGCTTGGTAGATTCATGCATGCATGCATTCATACTATTTCTTGTTTGTATATATTTGTGTGTAATTGTGTGCTACAACTTTGTGTGTAGATTTTGCTAGTGATTGTGATTGTGACGAGTGCTACTCTCCACACTACCAAGGCAAGTGATATCATCATGAATATTCCATTCCTATATTTTATTTATGCATTAGTAATATTTTTCTAAGTATAGGACTTGCATGGTTATTTGCTAAGAACAAGCTATGCTTTGGGAAAACCTATTAGGTGAAGCCTTAGTGAAAATTTCCTAAGTCTACTAGAAAACAAGGGTGGTTTATATATTCACTATGGAAAAATTTCTAAGTCTAAGGACTTATGTTTTTGTAAAATAAAACAACTAAGTTAATGAACCACCTGGGTGGAATGGAAGGAATGGCTTATGTTGAGTGGTTCACAAGGCACTGGACTGGCTTGTGTATCTCACTTGTGGATGGCCACCAGGAAACAAAGAGATTTGAGATGTCTAATGTTGAGAAGCTTCAAGTGCAACCACTTGGCATTATGGGCTCTGCCATGATCTTAGGATCTTTGGAACTTAGTCTCTTGGACGGTGGGTGGTAGATGGGTTGATAGGTTGGGCGTCCATTTGACTAAGGAAAGGCTCTTGAAGGATCATTCTTGGGAAACCAAGGCTTGTGGGGAAAGTGCACCACCTCTGCAGTGTAAAACCTAAGTACTTAGCCATGTCCACAGTAAAGGACAATTTGAGCATCAAGACATGAAAACTTCAAGAATCTCATCACTCCAATTTCTAAATAAAACTTGTGGGTGAACAAAGGGATAAAAGGATCTTCAATCATTGATTGCTAGATGCCCTGAGTGGATCTAGAGTCTTTGTTTGATAGATGCCTTGGGTGTTTTGCCAAGTAAATCTTCAGTCCTTGATTAGTAGATGCTGAGTGGATCTTCAGTCTTGGATTGGAAGATGTCTTGGAAAGTTTTTACCAAACAAAAACTTAGTATTTTCAAAAGTTAAGGAAAAATCTATTTTGAGCAATGCAAGCCTAAGCTCCACCAGCCAAAAGCATATAGTATTATAGTCCACTTAATTATATACTAAGGTATCACTTGCCAATACTATTCCAAAGTATTGACCCTTGTGGCTGTAACTTATGATGTTGCGAGTTACTCGATGATGATTAGGTGTCATGAGTCTACACTCAACATGCTTGCTGTGGCACATGAAGATGAAGACTTATGTTTATTTACTTATTCCATAAACTCTTGTACTAGGCCTTTGGCCATGAGTTGTAAAGACTATGTTTTATCTACTGGAATGACTGTAATAAGCGACCTTTGTATCTGTGTACTTCATCTTAAAGCATGGATGCTAGCATTGATCCGAGGACTAGCATTGCAATCACAGGGATCTTTTCCTTTAATAAGGAGGATCTTCTGAGATGGTATCGAGCACCTTTGTGTTGCACTGTAGGATTATGACCCTAGGATTGGAAACCACTAAGGAAAATTTTAACTTCTTCTACACTTGTCTATTCTTCTCGTAAACTTTTCTAATCTTCTCATTCTCATCTCTATTTGTAGATGAACTCCGTCAACAAAGCCGTGAAGAAAGGACCACTCATGACCATGACCTTGGAGTGTGAGGAGGTTTCCCAAGATTCTCAAGGACCTCATGGAGACCATGGGAGTACATGGTGCAGCTGTGTACAAGGGCTTTCCAGTGATGGAGGATGGAGTGAAGTATTGGTGGGTGCAACTTCACTTGTACAAGAATAAGGAAGACAACCACAAAGAAAAGGGCTTCTGCATGTACACCAACACTTTTATGCACACCACATTCTTTGAGTCGACAAAAGAAGCAGCTTGGAAGACTATCAAGGAACTAAGTGCTAGAGTCAAGTGCAAGATGCTCAACCTCCAAAAAGACTTAGAGAAAGAGAAGGAACATACTCAAGAGTTGGAAATCACCAACCAATCCTTAAGAGGAGATATTATTGACTTAGTGATAGAAGCATGTGAACAAGATAGGGTGATTGCCACTAGGAACATTGTGTTAGCCAGATCCAATGAGATAGGATTGTAAGCGCACTTCGTTAGTTGGACCACCACCTATCACCTTATTTTCCAAAATGATACCTTAAATAAGTTTGAACCTTGGTTGATGTAATGGATTTATGTATGCATGGTGTGATTATGCTTGAATGCTTGTCTTGTTTAATTCAAATTGTGTTGTTCTAACTTTTCAATCTTATAAATAGATGCCTATTGCCATCGGCCTTGTTGAGGAGTTCAGGCTACCCGTTTTGGTCCTCGTGTCGTAGAGCTTACTACTTTACTCGATCTCCCTCTTCCTATCATTCTGTGCACCCACTCACCAAGTTTGAGAGGAAGGACCTTTGAGGATTCAAGGTGAACCAGCGGGGCCTTGACCAGCCTACTACGGAGGCCATCGTCTTCAAGCTTATGCACGATGAGGAGAGAGGCATGGAGGTTGTCATGCAGGATCGATAGGGCGGTATTAGGGCGTCACTCCCGACGAGTTAGAGCACTCACTTCCACGCCCGGAAGGCGTGATGATGGAGAGTCCATTGACTTTGAGGGCGACTCGAGGTCACAATGAGCCGATCGCCTGTACCTCCGGGACTTAGAGACTCTTATTAGGCACGTGGATACCGATGGGACCAACGTCATGCTTAGTAATGGCGAGCTCAGTGCAGCTTGAGAAGGACAAGCTCTTGGCAGCGGGGCAGAGATAGTCAAGGAGATGGAGGCAAAGTTTGAGACCCAAGACCGTAAGTTCAAGAGTCAAGAGAAGCGTGTCGGGATAGGAACAAGAGGATTCGTGATATGACCGAGGAACTGCAGTCAAGGACTTCGAGTTAGAGCAGCGGCGAGCGGTGATTGAGGCTTCGTTCCCGGAAGAGGGCTCTCAAGGCCAAGATCGACTCTTTGACCACTACCATCGAGGAGAACAAGACCGCAATGGAAGCATGGTCTTACCTTTGTCGAGGAGGAGATTGATCTTGCAGTAGATTTGACTACTCAGTTATCTTTATTTACCGCACTTGTGATTTATGAACTTATTGTTGGACCATCCGACATGTGGATGGCTTGCCACTTGTGTGTTTGTACCTTGAGACTTTTTGTTATCTTGTTGTTTAGCTTTTATCCTAGTGTTGCTTGCTATGTGTTTGCTTGTGTAATGTATTGTGCATAAATCATGTAAGGGTATCTCATTCTTATCTCTATATGAATAAACCACAGATGCCTCCCCGTCGCGCAAACACCAACCCCAACCCCAATATTACCCCGGAAATGCAACAAATGATGAATGCGCAGACTCAGCTTATGCAAATGATGACGACATTCATCCAGAACCAGAACAACAACAACCCCAATCCCAACAACAATAACAACAATAACAACAACAACAACCCTCCAGGTTTTGATATGCTTACCAGATTTCTGCGTCTGAGGCCAGCTAAGTTTTGAAGGAGCAGTGATCCCATGGTGGCCAATGATTGGCTACGTTACGTGAACAAAGACTTAGTGACCGTGGGATGCAAATCTTTGAAAAGGTCAGGTTTTGCACATACATTGGAAGGACCAGCCATGACATGGTGGGACAATTTCAGTTACCACGCCTATTGATGAGGTGACTTGGGCTATATTTGAAGATGGCTTCCGTTACTACTCATATCTCACCGGTATGATGAGCCTGAAAAGAAGGAAGTTCACAACTGAAGCGGCGCCACCACAGCGATGGTGAATACATCGAAGAGTTCAACAATCTGGCGCTATGCAGGATGAGGTTGACACGATGCCAAAAGGAAGGAAAAGTTTCTAGAAGGCTTGAATGATGAGCTAAATCTGCAATTTATGCGTGGTATGTTCCAACTTACGGTCATTTGTGTGACAAGGCATTATTGTGGAGAATAAAATGAAGCAAGTCGAGAGTAAGAAGAGGAAACACTCCGACAAGCACATTCGGGATCATCTCATAAGCGATCTCACCATGATGATAGTGTCATTTCGAGGATCCCACAAGCATGAGAAGTTTAACAAACACCACAATCACAAGTCATGACAACAAGCATCATCATGATCATGAAAATGATAAGTACAAGAACCACAAGAGTGGATATAAGAGCCACCACAGTGGAAGTGGAAGTCGACCTAAGGCGGACATCAGCCCGGTCGAATGCTACAAATGCAAGAAGGGGCATTATGCTAATAAGTGCCCTGAAAAGAAAGTTGAAGGACCTAACAAGCCAAATCCTTTTCGGAAAGGACAGGTTAACCACATCAATGTGGAGGAGGTCTTTGAAGAGCACGATCTTTGTTGGTAAGTTCGGACTCAATTCCATCTCAGCATTTGTACTCTTTGATCTTGGTGCATCTCATTCATTCATATCAAAAGCATTTGTTGATAGAAGCGGGTTTGCGTCTGAAAACATTGGGTGTCAGATAAAAGTTAGCTCTGGAGGAGATATGATAGTGAGTCTTGGATGCGGGATCTAGTCATAGAGATCGGAAAACATAAGTTTCGATAAACCTAATAATCCTAAATTCCCAAGGATTGGATGTAATTTTGGGAATGGATTGGATGGCTAAATATGAGGAGTACTAGATTGTGCAAATCGTACAATTTCACTCCTGACCCACGAAAGTAAGAGGATAGTATTCAAGTCCAACTTTAAATCTAAAGGAAGCAAGCTAAATTCTCTTAAGGGGTTAGCATGGACGATGTGCCAATTGTGTGTGAGTATCGGATGTGTTCGGAAGAATTACCGAGAATGCCACCAGATAGAGATGTGGAGTTTATAATAGATTTGGTACCAGGTTACGGACCAAGGGCAAAGAGGCCTTATAAAATGTCGGTTGGCGAACTTAAAGAACTCAAGAAACAACTTGGAGAACAATTGCGAAAGGATTCATCCAGCCAAGTTCTTCATCTTGGGGAGCTCGGTTTTGTTAAAGAAAGAGACAAAACTCAAAGATTATGCATAGATTACCGTTCTCTCAACGAGGTAACCATCAAGAACAAATATCCTTTGCCAGAATCAATGACTTGTTTGATCGCTAGAAGGAGCTTGTGTGTTCTCGAAGATTGATCTTGATCGGGGCTATTTTCAACTCAAGATAAGAGAGCAAGACATACCTAAAACAGCCTTCACCACGAGGTATGGATTGTATGAGTACACTGTGATGCCTTTTGGATTAACCAACGCTCCAGCATACTTCGTGAATATGATGAATAAAGTGTTCATGGAATTTCTCGACAAGTTCGTTGTCGTTTTCATCGATGACATCCTAGTCTACTCCAAGAGCAAGGAAGAACATGAAAGACATCTCTTGATACTTGAGAAACTAAGGGAACATAAACTTTATGCCAAGTTCAGCAAGTGTGAGTTTTGGTTAGAGGAAGATGGATTTCTTGGTCATGTTATGACAAAGGATGGTGTAGCGATTGATCTGCTAAGGTTTCAAATAACAGAATGGGAATCTCCTAAGAATGTAAAGAGGGTTAGTAGTTTCCTTGGTTTAGCAGGTTACTAGAAGATTCATTGAAAATTTTTCTAAGGTTGCTAAACCAATGAAATTGTTAAAGAAAGATAAGAAATTTGCTTGGTCGAAGGATGTGAACTCAGCTTTCAAGAATTAAAGAAGAGACTTGTATCGACACCGATCTTGTGCCTACAGATTTGGAAAAGGATTTCCAAGTATATTGTGATGCTTCTCATCAAGGATTAGGAGCGTACTTATGCAAGGCGGAAAAGTTGTGGCTTATGCCTCGAGACAACTCAAAACTCATGAAGTAAATTATCCTACTCATGATTTAGAGTTAGCCGCTGTCCATGCACTCAAAACATGGAGACACTACCTTTTGGGAAAGCGTTGTGAAGTGTTCACCGACCATAAGAGCTTGAAATATATCTTCACCCGAAGGAGATCAATATGAGACAAAGAAGATGGCTAGAACTTATCAAGGATTACGACTTGAGTTTGCAATACCACCCCGGTAAAGCAAATGTAGTAGCAGATGCTCTAAGTCGTAAAGCGTTTGTAAATGGTCTTACCAAAGGTGAATTGCGGATGACTTGTGTAAGCAATTCAAGGAACTCAGGTTGGAGATTGTGCCGAAGGACATCTCATGTCTTTGGATGTTCAACCCACTCTGTTGGATGAGATTAAAGAAGCTCAAAAGACGGATAAAGAAATCGAAGAGATCAAGGAAAAGATTAGCCAAGGGAAAGCCAAAAGTTTCCATATGGATGAACAAGGTACTTTATGGCACGGAAGCGTATTGTGTTCCACAAGATCCGAATTGCGAGCTGATTCTACAAGAAGCCCATAACTCTCCGTATTCTATTCACCGGAAACACCAAAATGTACATGGACATGAAAGAAAGATTTTGGTGGAACAATCTTAAAAGGACATCGCGAACACATTGCTTTGTGTGATGTGTGTAGTAGAGTGAAAGCGAACATCGAAACCAACGGGTTTGCTTCAACCAATGCCTATTCACGAGTGGAAGTGGGAAAATATTGGTATGGATTTCATTCTTGGATTACCAAGGACCAGGTCGGGTATGATTCCATATGGGTAGTAGTAGATCGCCTAACTAAAGTGGCTCATTTTATACCCGTAAAGACAACTTAGACTAGTGCCAAGTTAGCCAAAATCTACATGAGCAGAATTGTATGCCTTCACGGTGTACCTAAGAGTATTGTGTCTGATAGAGGAACTCAGTTCACTTCTCACTTTTGGAGACAACTTCATGAATCTTTAGGGGCGAGATTGGAATTCAGCCTTTGCTTTTCATCCTGGCCCGATGGACAAACAGAAAGGACTAATCAAATTCTTGAAGACATGTTGAGGGCATGTGCCCTAGACTATGGAGCAAGTTGGGATGAAAGTACGCCTTCATGAGTTCTCTTACAACAACAGTCACCAAACTAGTATTGGGATGGCACCATTTGAGTTTCTATACGGAAGAAAGTGTACCACCCCATTGCTATGGAATGGTGTGGGAGAAAGAAGTTTGTTTGGACCAGATCTTATCAAAGGCGCGAAGAAAGGTCAAGTTGGTTAGAGACAGTTGAAGATAGCACGGTCTCGACGGAAAAGCTACGCGAGATGTTAGCGTAGGGAAATCACCCTGAAGTTGGGGATAAAGCTTATCTTAGAGTATCACCACTTGGAGTGAAAAGATTTGGAGTCAAAGGAAAGTTGGCACCAAGATATGTTGGACCATTTAACATTCTAAGTCGCAAGGAGAAGTTGCATATGAAATTGAATTGCGGCATCTCTATCGTGATCCATAATGTTTTCATGTAAGCCAACTTAAGAAATGTCACCGAAATGGAAGAAACATCTTTGAAAGATACCATATCTTTGGAAGAAGTTCAACTAGAAAGTGATCTCACCTATGAAGAAAAGCCTGTCAAGATACTTGAGACCACGAGAAAGTCACGAGGACAAAGACTATCAAGTTTTGCAAAGTACAATGGAATCATCATTAGAAGAAGAAGCAACATGGGAAAGAAGATGATCTTGGAAAGACCACCCACACCTATTTTGCTAGCCAATCCGAATCTCGGTGAGATTCATCTTAAGGGTTAGATTGTAACATCCCTAAAATCATGTTTCAAAACTCATTCATATCATATTTGCATCATTCATCCATTTAGGGTTTTTCTCAAAATCATTTAGAAACACAAACTTTGGCTATGATTTCATATGGGCAATTTATCTCAATTAGCCATCACCCTTTGAGATTTGATTGTCTATGAACTTGTTTGCTTGCCTCCATGGTTGGAAAGATTAGAAGTAGCATTTAAACCCAAGATTCCAAATTTAGAAATATTTTCTAAACCCTTTTCCAAATATTTGCAACTAGAGCAAATCTCTGTTTATTTGAAACCCAAGCTTGACCAAGCCTTTGCAAGGTAACCACTAGGTTATTTGATTGTTTGTGAACCCAGAACCCTGCAAAAATCCCCAAGAAGTTTGAATTCAAAAGGATTTGAATTCATATCAAATTCTATTCAGAAAATGGAATTAGAAAAAGAAAAAGCTTAAACAAAAGAAAAAAGGCAGCCTTGGCCAGCAGACGGATGAAGCCCAACAAGCCCACCCGGGGACCTCCTTTTCCTTCTCACCGCTTGAGCCCTTGAGACAGAACAGCGGCCCGACCCCACCTGCACTCCGTGCTCCTCGGCAGGCGGGCCTTCTCCACGTCACCGTCGTCTCCACCCCTGACCCGTTCATCCCCAAATCAGCAGGCGTTCATGTTTAATTATGCGTCAATTCGATTTATTGGCGAGTAATTCTCGTTCGTGACAGGCTATAAGAACCCCTCTCCTCACTCTTCTCCTCAAACCCGAACAGAGCGCCACCAGGCTGCGTGTATTGCTCTGAAACCCTGGTCTCCGACGGCCGGCGCCAACCGCCACCACAGCAACTCCGTGAGCAATCTAGGACAGCCCGGCGCCCCTTGACCAACCGCAAGCACGACGAGCTTCGCCGTGACCTCCTGAGCCCGGTGAGCTACTCCTCGATCTCACTTACCTCCTGCATCGTCGGCAACGTCATCGACCGACAGTTCCGCCGCCGGTAGCCACCGCGCAGCGCCGCCCATCTGTGGCGAGCGATGGCCGTTAGATCTGGATCGAGCATCTCGATGAATCACTTAACCCGGCGTTACCGATCTGAGCCGCCAGATTTCATTTAGATCCTACGGCTGTGGAGCTCGATCCAGTGCGAACCGGTACGGGCGAATAAGAACATGACGCGTGGCTAGGTTAGATCTAAAAATAGATTTAAAAACAGATTTTGATCCAGATTTCAAATGCCAATATCTTTTGAATTCCACGTTAGAATTTTGCAAACTTTATACCGTTGGATTCAGAAAAACAAGACCTTTCTGCCTATCCTTTTTGTTTAGCAAATAGTAACCATTAGTGTGGCTTAAATTACAGAAACTTGTTTGAGGCCTTTTTGAGTATAGATTTAGTTTAGTATTTTGTTTTAGGGTTATTTAAGTTGTCTTGGCTATTTTGTGACTTGTTTAAGTTTCTGTATTCATGCACTTGCTTGGTTGAGTTTTCAAAAATCATCACTTGGTAGATTCATGCATGCATGCATTCATACTATTTCTTGTTTGTATATATTTGTGTGTAATTGTGTGCTACAACTTTGTGTGTAGATTTTGCTAGTGATTGTGATTGTGACGAGTGCTACTCTCCACACTACCAAGGCAAGTGATATCATCATGAATATTCCATTCCTATATTTTATTTATGCATTAGTAATATTTTTCTAAGTATAGGACTTGCATGGTTATTTGCTAAGAACAAGCTATGCTTTGGGAAAACCTATTAGGTGAAGCCTTAGTGAAAATTTCCTAAGTCCAGATTCCTATTACTATCATGCTTAGCCTAGCTACTAGAAAACAAGGGTGGTTATATATTCACTATGGAAAAATTTCTAAGTCTAAGGACTTATGTTTTTGTAAAATAAAACAACTAAGTTAATGAACCACAGGTGGAATGGAAGGAATGGCTTATGTTGAGTGGTTCACAAGGCACAGGGACTGGCTTGTGTATCTCACTTGTGGATGGCCACCAGAAACAAAGAGATTTGAGATGTCTAATGTTGAGAAGCTTCAAGTGCAACCACTTGGCATTATGGGCTCTGCCATGATCTTAGGATCTTTGGAACTTAGTCTCTTGGACAGTGGGTGGTAGATGGGTTGATAGGTTGGGCGCGTCCATTTGACTAAGGAAAGGCTCTTGAAGGATCATTCTTGGGAAACCAAGGCTTGTGGGAAAGTGCACCACCTCTGCAGTGTAAAACCTAAGTACTTAGCCATGTCCACAGTAAAGGACAATTTGAGCATCAAGACATGAAAACTTCAAGAATCTCATCACTCCAATTTCTAAATAAAACTTGTGGGTGAACAAAGGGATAAAAGGATCTTCAATCATTGATTGCTAGATGCCACAGTGGATCTAGAGTCTTTGTTTGATAGATGCCTTGGGTGTTTTTGCCAAGTAAATCTTCAGTCCTTGATTAGTAGATGCCCTGAGTGGATCTTCAGTCTTGGATTGGAAGATGTCTTGGAAAGTTTTTACCAAACAAAAACTTAGTATTTTCAAAAGTTAAGGAAAAATCTATTTTGAGCAATGCAAGCCTAAGCTCCACCAGCCAAAAGCATATAGTATTATAGTCCACTTAATTATATACTAAGGTATCACTTGCCAATACTATTCCAAAGTATTGACCCTTGTGGCTGTAACTTATGATGTTGCGAGTTACTCGATGATGATTAGGTGTCATGAGTCTACACTCAACATGCTTGCCTGTGGCACATGAAGATGAAGACTTATGTTTATTTACTTATTCCATAAACTCTTGTACTAGGCCTTTGGCCATGAGTTGTAAAAGACTATGTTTTATCTGGAATGGTAATAAACGACCTTTGTATCTGTGTACTTCATCTTAAACTGTGGATGCTAGCATTGATCCAGGGACTAGCATTGCAATCACAGGGATCTTTTCCTTTAATAAGGAGGGATCTTACAGTATGTGAAAAGAACACACATTTCAATGACTCTAGTTGTTGTTAGTAAAAAGAACACACATGCAATGACACTGGTCGATCCATAGGTGGATTGTGAAAAGAGCACACATGCAATGACACTGGTGGATCCATATGTGGTATGTGAAAAGAACACACGTGCAATGACTCCAGTTGTTGTTAGTAAAAAGAACACACATGCAATGACACTGGTGGATCCATGTTTGGTTGTCTGAAGAGAACACAGATTTCAATGAAACTGGTGGATCCATATGTGGTATGTGAAAAGAACAGTCATGAAATGACTCTAGTTGTTGTTAGTAAAAAGAACACAAATGCAATGACACTGGTGGATCCATAGGTGGTATATGAAAAGAACACACATGCAATGACTCTGGTTGGTGTTAGTAAAAAGAAAACACATGCAATGACACTGGTGGATCCATGTGTGGTCTCTGAAGAGAACACACATGCAATGACTCTGGTTGTTGTTAGTAAAAAGAGCACACATGCAATGACACTGGTGGATCCATGTGTGGTCTCTGAAGAGAACACACATGCAATGACACCGGTGGATCCATATGTGGTATGTGAAAAGAATAGTCATGAAAAGACTCCAATTGTTGTTAGTAAAAAGAACACACATGCAATGACTCTGGTTGTTGTTAGTAAAAAGAGCACACATTTGAATGATATTGGTGGATCCATAGGCGGATTGTGACAAGAGATTTTCCCTCTCTCTCGGTCACAAATATCACAAAAGCACAAACGTGTGGAGATCCCAAACATGTGCTGACTCTGGGTGCTATGCCCTCATTGGCTGACACAGATGTCACGCGGATCGTCTCCACCAACCGTTGATCCCATGTGATCCAATGGGCAGGATAACCCCTCCCTTCTCCACTTTTTTTATGCGTGGTCAATCCGTGCCACCTCTCTATCCGTGCCACCGATACTTTACCTCCATAAACAAGTGAAAATCCATCTATCTAACTAAAATAAATAAAATAAATGATCATATTTCGAAGAAGCCATCGTCTTCGTCTTTCGGTTCGTCCTCGTCTTCGTCAACGCCATGGTCCCTGCCATCGCCGCCGTCGGTGTCCTCCTCTGACGACTCGACACCGCCCCCTTCCTCGAATAAGTGTGTTATCTCCTCGTCGGAGTCCTCCTCCTCCTACTCTTCGTAGTCCCACGGGTCCACGTCACTCTCCTCCGCTTCTGCCTCCAACTGATCGATGAACGCCTCCTCGTTGGCCGAGTTGGACTCGTCCAAATAGCTATCTCCTCTCTTCTTCCTGGTCTTCTTCTTGTTCCTCTTCTTGTCCGTACTACTTGATTGCAACACGCGCCCTGTCACAGGCTGCTTTGCTGCGCTCGTCAGGCCTGCGGTACCCACACTCCTCCTGCGCGGCGATGCGAGCTTGACGTTGCGGTGTCCTCGAGTGCGATGTCGATGGATCTGGCGCGGTCGGACACGACGTGCTGCCTCGGCGAGCGACTTCATGGCAGACGATGCAGCGAAGCGGGGACACGGGGCCGGTCGGACGGCTTGGACCTACCATTGCCACGGCAAGGGGGCATCGTGCTCGAGGTAGTTGCTCCAAATGGTCGATGGTAGGTACACAGAGTGGGGTGCCGATCTGATGAAGGATGAGCAGCGGTTTCGTGCGTCGTGTCCACGCATGCATTTGTCGATTATCAAAAAAAGTATTATCTCATGTACTGAACATAATTTGATCACAACAAAAGTGGCACATTGTATTCTAGACTCATAAATATCCCGTGCGTGCCTGTCACGTGGAGTTCGATGGAGTTGGACGTGCCGACGTGATCATGCAGCAGTTGCGCGTGTCATTGCCCCATCAACACGTGACGCACGCACGCGGGATGTGCGCGCCGATTCCCGTGATGACCACCCGGCTCACACTCCCCTTATTATATACTAGATTTTGGGCGGCGCCGAAGACCATTGAAGTGTCCATCGCAATAAAGACAAGTCCCATCGATTCCCTACCCCTGCCTCCCTGGCTTCTTTGAGAAGGTAAACTGTACACGGTGGTCTTGTATAATAGTACTAGTACTACTGGACCACGGCCTGTACTCTTTGACTCTTCTCCCACACTAATCACTGTCTCCTTCCTCCTGCTGCCGCCACACTCACCCTGCAAGCCATGGCTCCACTGAGGAGGGGGAGAGGCCGGTCGACGATCCTCGCGGAGAAAAGGGAGAGAAATCGCCGCGCGGCACTTCTTGCTCTACCAGCCGCTCAAGCCCACCCTCTCATCGAGGCCCAATCTCCCCCGACAATGGCGCCGAATGTTCTAGCAGGCGAGGGCTCCTCCCGGTATGGTCTCCTTGTTCTACTTCTTCTCCATCTCCCTCTCCATCATGATCTTAATCAGCTTCTTCTTGTTTTTCTTCTTCTTCTGGCTCTTCCTCTTCTATGTATTACAGGCCGGCCGTGGAGCCCGAATCCACCACGACGGAGGCGTTGCAGGATCCGTTCAGCCCCGTTCCATGTCTCAGCGAGGTAGCAAATCTCCATGATGTTATTTCTCCGAGTTATGATGTGGATTTCTTAGATGTTGTCCGCCCCGCATTGGTTTTTCTTCTTCTTTTGCGAGTTGTATTAGTTTTCATGAATATGACTAGATCTCTCGGTCTTTCCTTAATACCGTTGTTCATAGATTCACTATGGATTTTTTGTGATTAGAATTAGTTTATCGTGGTCATGAATAGATCTCTAGGTCCATTTTTTAACACTACGGCCAATAGATTCAACGGGGATTTTTTTATCTGTATTAGTATTCACCTGGCACCTGGAGTGTAATTGTAGAATTCCTATTTCAATTAACATGAACGATGCAGCGATTGAAGGCCGAGTACCGTGACAAGGTGGCTGTGATCAGTTCCAAGATTGCCAACCAACATGAGCTTGCACGCTCCCTCACCCAAGCTAATGAGAGCCTCATGAGCAATTATACGTGCGAAGAAGGAGATCTCGCTAGATTTTGCGTGGCGTCGTTAGGCTGCGAGAAAGTGCTCGGCGGTAACTTGAGCGAGCAAGAACATGCCATCAAGATAATCAACGAGCTCACGGAGGAAGAAGAATCTCATGGAAAGGTGCATTCTCTGCGGGGCCGAAGTCGTGAGGCACTCAGGGGCGTCGAGGAAACCAAGGCTACCATCCGAGCCTACCATGACAGGAACCGTTGCCTGGATGCAGTCAAGGAGATGAAGGCGGACATGAGCAGAGGGATCACCGTACTCGAGGGTGTTCGGAAAGAGAACGAGGAGCTAAGGGCATGTCTGGAGGCGTATCAGAGCCATGCCCAAGTCTGGTTCCCGTTAGCGGGGACATGAATATCAGTTCGTCCGCCTCTCCTTTTGTAATGTTTAGGGTTTAGGGAGCAATGCCCATGTCTGCTTCCCATTATAGGGTGCAATAAGAATCTTAGGGCAACTCCTTATCTATCTGGACATGTGTTGGTGTTCATGTTCATGAATGGACACCATGTTCTCTTTCCATTATGTATCTGGACATGGGTTTCTACATTATG
The DNA here is from genome assembly GCA_023614405.1 of Avena insularis. NCBI lineage: Eukaryota > Viridiplantae > Streptophyta > Magnoliopsida > Poales > Poaceae > Avena > Avena insularis. Next base: position 203,956,552 of record CM042696.1, on the reverse strand, counting down.
AGTTTTCCACTCTCCCACTACTATTTGGTGATATTGGGAAAAACCAACAGCACACTAAACTGCAGATAAATCTTATTTGTCTTTGAAATTGAAATTATGACAGTGCCACTAGTCGATTCATAAAATGTTGATTAGTCCTAGATTGCTTCTTCCTTGAAATTATGATAGTGCCACTAGTCGATTCAGTTAATTATGGAAACTAACCAGCTTGTCCTGGTGAACTAAACAAACCATACTATGTATTTTTGTTGTAGGGAAAGCGAAAAGATCGACCGGACACAGCGACTGGCTAAATGACAAGATAGCAATCCAAAGGAGAAGCGAATTCGAACGGCCTTTGACCAGCTGCGCTGAACTCATGGTCCTTACATCAAGTGCGAAGCTGAAGGAGTTAAACGCCAGTGAAGCTACATAGTGAAGGTCGGCGCCTCGGCTAGGAAGCGACGGAGATCATGAAAGGGATCTTGAAGGAAAATCGTATAGCTACGGACAAAATTCTCCAATCCGTGTGAGGCGCTAGAACCTACTGAAGCACGACATAATCTTGAAGGAGCTGGCCAATCTTAGGGAGGAAAGCAGGCATCTCCGAGGCGGGCTAAGAACACAACATATGTCTATTTAATCTTGAGCATCTAGTTTATCCTCAGTAGTGGTGATTTTGTAAGCGTGAACTTAACTCTATGCACGATATGTGTGTTCTACTGAAATTAGTTTTCTCGAGGATTGATTTTGTCTTAGTTCGGAAAGCGCAACTACAAGTCTTACAATACACTAGTTTGAGCATTGACACAACATAAATTATTCATCTCAATTTCCTTTATCCTCTATAGTCATCCTTGTTCACCCTCGCGTGCCTTCTTGATTCCTTCAACAGATCCATAATGCGATTACTCTAGCTTCTTCTTGTCTTCCTGAGATGATCCCTCTCCTTTTACGCATTATGAATCAGCAACATGTGACTATCTGAAGCTTCTTTCAGTTCAACAACCAAGCTCCCATCGATTCCGTCGATTAGCTCATTTGCAAATTCTCGATTTCTTGTTCGACTCCTTATTTCGTCCAATGACTTGTAAATTTTTTTAGATGCATCACTTACATCGGTAAATCTCCCCGACCTTTCCAACTCATACATCTCCGATAACTGTGCCAAACATTTCTTAAGTGCATCTGGCCACTCAAGATCCACCCACTCTACTGCTTTACACACCGGGCCAACCTAAAAACACACACACTATAGTGTTATGAACATGCACGATACATTTTACTTCATGTCACAGTCGCACATAATGTAAACAAACCTGATTTGTACAGCCCAAAACCTTCTCCCAGTGTTACTGTCTTCGAATGCAACATATCTCCTTAGTTTTAGCCCATAGTCACATGGCACTTCTCCATAGAGATCTAGGCCCTCCCATTCAGAGTCGTAGATCGTCCGTGGTACCTATAGGTAAACGCAAAGCTGAAATCAAACACGATTGCATGCACATATGGAGCTCAGATCGAGAGATTTACCATTGCCTAACCCTAGCCTGAGAAAACAGAGGAACTCACATCGTGGAAGGAATACTCGATGTCGGAGAGAAGGTTGTCGCTGCTCGACTGGTCGTCCTCGCTGTTCAAGGACAGCATGGCAAATGCATCGTCACAGGCGACGACGTCAGCGTCGGCGTCGGTGAGAGAGAGAGAGAGAGAGAGAGAGCAGCCCTTCTACCACTGCAACAATGACTAAATTGGCATGTTACAATAGTTTAATGGATACCATGCCCTTTCCCTAGATTACATGTCTCACGCACGATATGGATTCTCTTCACATTCTCATTTCAAATATTAAACTGCACTCCCTCCATCCCAATTTCATTGCCTAACAAAAACATACCGGTATATTACATCATCTAAAGAAACAGAATCATGTCAACTACAAGGTACTTATGCATCACTTCTTCAGTCATGGTTTCACAAAACATTACATTACAATCTCTCAACAAACATAACCACAACATGGTTTCAAAAAACATCACATTACAATCTCTCAACAAACGTAATCACAGAAACAAGTATATTACATCAACTCAAGAAACAAAATCATGTCGACTACAAGGTACTTACACATCACTTGTCCTGTCATGGTTTCGTAAAACATTACATTACAGTCTCTCAACAAACAAAATAACAAAAACAAGTACATTACATCATCTCAAGAAACATAATCATGTCAACTACAATGTATTTATGTATCACTAGTCCAGTCATGGTTTCACAAAACATTGCATTACAATGTCCCAACAAACATAATAACAGAAACAAGTACGGTACGTCATCTTAAGAAACATAATCATGTCAACTACAATGTACTTATGTCTTATTACAACAACGATGGTTTCAGTGAGTGACATGTCCGAAAATATCAACAGCTCGCACAAGATTATATCGCAATCTCTCAACAAACATAATCATAGAAACACACTCTAAATGCAACATCAGTCAATATTACAAATACATGCAGGGGAACCCCGTGGTCCATATGACAAGCCCAGGGTAGCAACTCTCATCAGATCTCATCAACGTCGACCACCTCATTACATTCGGCCACTCTGAGGCATCTACATCCACTATAACCTGTTCAACAACATCAGAAATGGTACCAAGGAAGAACACCTTCCTGGTTCGCTTCTTTCACCGCATAATCTGCATAAGATCTTCAGTATCCAAAACATCTATGAATTGCTGCTTCTTATGATGCCACCACCAGATTTTTGCCATCTGCTTAGGTCCAATACTGATTTCCTTACCGATCATCTCTCTCACTTCATCAAGAGTTATGTTTTTGGAATCGACAGTGATCTCCACAGTACATGACGAAACTGGCTTATTAACTCCCTCATCAAGTTTTGCCATGTATGAATCCACCTCTATGCGTATACTAAACTTATCTAGATCAGCATCTATTGGTCTGTATTCTCTAGGAGCAGAAGCTATGGCAGCAAGATCTCCAGCATCTGCATACATATCATCAATCATCGCTTCAACTTTCACCTTACGATCAGCTACACAACACTCCCAAACCATCTGAAGCTCATGGGAGTGCTCAATTTGCTGATAGGTATCATTCATGTTGCGCCACACCAATTTTATCCTCTGTCTAGAACCCCAGGGAATTCTAGTGGCAAGCATGTCTACCAGCTGCGAAACAGACACAACCTCTTTGCAATTCACAAGCAGATGCACATCTTGCCCGAACACAACCCTCTCGTAACCAAAATCAAGTTTTGCAGTGTACTGCCGAACATGAACTGTGAACTCATATAGGTCCCTTGTATCAAAGTTGTGCCTAATTTGATTAAAAAGGGGAACATTTCAGTTCATTCGATTGTATTATGCCGTAACTAATCTACTTGCAAGATAAGGCACATATAAGAAAAATTCACCTCTCGCTCTTCTCCCGGGTTTTTTCTTCAAGATCTGAGTGCTGCATCCACCCACCGGAGCCGAATAATCCGCCGCCGGCCTTGCTTTTCTCTTCAACCCGCTGCTCGTAGGTACCTTGGGAGCAGAATCCTTCCTAGCCTCCTCGCTAACCGGGGCTGAAGACCTCGCCGCTGCTACGTGCTGAGCCCCAGACTTGGGCCCCGATGGACCATTTTCAGTCGGCGACGTAGCTACAACCTTTGCCTTGCAAGACATGATGGGCCGCCGCCGTCGGATTCAGTGTCGGGGGAGGGAGAAAAAAGGTCCTCCGCCGCTGGCAGATTTAGGGTCGGGGAAGGGAAGAAAAAGGACCGCCGCCGTAGCAAGATTCAGTGTCGAGAGTTAGGAAAGTACAGTAATGAATTTGCCCTTACGACACATGCAGGGTGGCTAAGAAGAGTGACCGGCGAAGGAGGGGCACAGCAGGAACTAGTGTAACAGAATATCCTAACTTAACGGGCGCGATTTGAAAATATTTGGTTTGGCCATCATTCACTCGAAAGACCCCTCTCAGCAATTGGCGCCCCAACTTTGCGAATCGCGGTGATAAAAATCAACTTGGGTACCGCGTTGTCTGGGCGACCCAACTTTCGGGCCACAAAATGATATTCTCGTGTTGGGGAGACAAGAGACTGCTTGTATCTTAATTGCAGGGTTGCTTGAGAGGGGATACCTTTGACCGCTTCCTCCCTGAGTTCGATAAACCTTGGGTGATCCACTTAAGGGAAAACTTGCTGCTGTTCTACAAACCTCTATACTTGGAGGCCCAACAACTGTCTACAAGAATAGAAGTGCGTAGACATCAAGCTATTTTCTGGTGCCGTTGTCGGGGAGGTAAGGTAAAAGGTACTCACATCCTCCGATGTGAGTGCTCGAAGTTATTTCCTTTAGATTCTGCAAATTTGTCTTTTTGTTTCTTGTTTTCACTAGTTAGGCTTAATGGAAAACAACAACAAAATTACAGAGCTTTATAGTATTTATCTTGAGTTAGGACATGAAGTGTTTGAAGAGAAAATTAAAAAACCTATGGAACTTTATTTGCATGCTAATAGCAATGTTGTTAGTATGAATTCTTTGGACACCATTATTGCTAATGCTATGGAAAAGTCTAAGCTTGGGGAAGCTAGTTTTGATGAAAATGATCTTTTTAGTCCCCCGTCTTTAGAGGAGAAAATTTACTTTGATGATACTATACCTCCAATATATGTTGAATACAATGATGAATATGGTATTTTCAGTCCACCTACTATTGAGGAGAAAATTTATTATGATTACAGTATGCCTCCTATATTTGATGATTATGGTGATGAGAATAATAATGATAGCTATTTTGCTGAATTTGCTCCCACTATGATTAATAAGAATGACTATTCTTATAGGGAGAGTAATAATTGTTTTATGCATGTGGATCATGATAAGAATGTTTCATGTGATTGTTATATTGTTAATTTTATTCATGCTGCTACTGAAAGTTATTATGAGAGAGGGAGACATGGTTTTATGTATCTCAACAATATTAAGTTTCCCCTCTTTATGTTGAAAGTCTTGAAGTTGCACTTGTTTTGTTTTCCTATGCTTGTTGCTTTGTGCTTTCATGACTTGTTTCTTTACAAGATTCCTATGCATAGGAAGTCGGATAGACTTAAATGTGCTTTGAATTTGCTTCTTGATGCTCTCTTTTACTTCAATTTATATTTCTTATGTGAGCATCTTCTCAAACTATCATGCCTAACTTAAAGGCGTTAAAGAAAAGTACTTATTGGGAGATAACCCAAAAGTTTTAGATGAGTCTTGGAAGTTATTACTTTAGTAATAACCGCTCCTTATCCTTTTTATTTGCTTTTTGTGCCAAGAGTAACCTCTAATGAGAGAGAAGTAATGATTGGGAAAGTTACTGTCCCGAAACAGATTTCTGTGCTTCACCATAAAAATTCGTGTAAAATCTATGTACGTCCTTTTGAGGCGTGATTTTTTGTGCTTCTTACCCAGGTTGTTATCTAACTTTCGTTAGTTCAACACTTTTTGATTTCAGCAACAGGAGGTCTTCGACAAAATTGGTTTTTTACCTGTTGGTCTGTTTTGACAGATTTCTGCCATTATTTGCATTTGCTTCTTGTTGATTCTTTTTTGGATTCTTTTTGGGGAATTGAGCTTTTTGAGGGAAGTGCTACAGTAGCTTGTGTTTTAATGGAAGTTTTATTAGTGTTAGAACTGAACCAAAAGACTTATTATCTTGAGTGCACTAATGTTGCTAATAAAGATTGTGTGAAGTTTTGTATGAAGGAAAAAATTTAGGTGTATGGAAGGAATGATGTAATGATATGAAGAATGGACTAAAGCTCAAGCTTGGGGATGCACGCGTGTCACCCCAAGAAATATCCAAGAAGTACAAGCGTCAAAGCTTGGGGATGCCCAAGGCATCCCCTTCTTCATCAATAAAAATCTCAGGTTCTTCCAAACACTTCATTTTTATTGTTTCATGCACAGTTGTGTTGTTCTTGGAGCGTCTTCATTTTTTGTTTTTGGTTTTCGTTTGCTTGGTTTTCTTAGTTTGCTGAATAAATTGGTTGGACCCCCTCTTTCATGTGTTGGTTTTCAAATAGTTTGGTTTGGATTAGAAAAGAGTAGGAAAGTTCATGCTTAAGTGGTAAAAAGAGCTTGTTTTTGACTATGGCCTATGCTTTGTCATGTCATGCTTGATATTGTTTTGGCTTTATGCTTAGTGATGTTTGCTGTAGCATGACATGTTATAAACAATTGAGATTTCTTAATGTGCCTTGGAAGAATCATGCATTGTTTTAGCATATTAAAGCATAGTATTGTGGTATTATCCTTTGATGCTTTATTTGGGTTGACTTGGCGCATGCTCACACCATGTTATGACTATCCCAAGTCACCATAGCCTTTATGATCCTTTAGTTTTCGACTTGTAGTATCACTTTATGCTTTGATTAATGATGTTTTGTCGCTCTGCATGATTATGGCCATTATTGCTCTCTTAGTTGGTCGCTCCCAGTCTTTTGCTAGCCTCCATAACCAAGTATGAGTTCCACTCATGCATCCAACTCCTAAAACCAAGTTATTCCAAACAGTCCACCATACCTACCTATTAGCATTTGCTATTCCAAGTATATTCATGTTTTTATCTACCTTCCGAATTAAACTTGGTATGAGAAAACTAGTGATTAAAGCTCTCACGAACTTGATGGCACACTTTACTTTTCTTGCCCTTAATAAACTTGAAACCATTGTGTCGTCTATGTTGTATATGCTTGCACTTATATGTTGGGGATTAGCAGAACCATGCTGTCATGGGGAACGCTTTTAACATTGCACTTGTACTTTGTACCTAGTTGATATCATGCTCTTTTGTCAATGGATGTCGTCGGTATGAAATGAAGGGGGAGCTTGTAAGTCCATGGAGTTATGTATGTGTGTTAGAGAAATGCCTGGGCCGCCGGTCTAATCCATGCTGTCATGGTGGAAACCTGCAGCGTAACCATAATGAGCTGTCTATGAAGCATTCTTCTTATAAAAAAAGAGTCAGATATTGAGAAAAAAGAGAAAAAGAAAAAAAAGATATGAGAAAAGAGGAAAGAGAGAAAAAAGCAGCATATTCCCATGGTAAATAAGAAGATTGCTGAGATGCTCGTTGTCTGCTTGCCTTGTCATTTTGATATGGGGATTCTTTCGTATCATCGGGCAAGGGGTACCCCGTTGGTGGTTCTCTATGATACACATGTACTTACTATGACAAGAACTTATCGGTAACTAAACTTGAGTAGCATGATGAGCAACCCTCGTATTCAAGGGACATGAGATTTTCAACTTATACTTTGTCAAGCATATACTCCATAGTTTATTCACTTTAACCTTAATCACTTCAAGATGCTTATGATAGGGGCAATGAGAGCTGAAAGCTATTAAGTACCATAATTTTTGGAAGCTCTTTATGAAACTTGAATCCCTACTTCCTTTTATGAAGGCCTTTCTTTTACTTTTATGTTGAGTCTCCGCCTTCTATCTTTATGCACCTACTTTGAGAGCATAGTGGCCATTCTTAGTTCTATGTGCATTGTCCCAAGACTTGTTGATTGATGCATAGCTTTGATATTGCTTGTTCTAAACTATTTGTATCTAGTCACTCTTATGAACTTTGAAGGTGTCCTATGCATTTATGTTTGCTACTCTATGAGGGACAAGCTTAATGCCACTATGCTATGTTTTCTTTAAGTGAAACAAACAAACGTCTTGCAAAGTATTGTTATTCATGAATCTTTTGTTTGTGCCTTTTCATGTTGCAACTTAGTTGCTTTGCCTTATTGTTAGAACTTTATCTTTCATGTTATGATTGAAGTACTATGATCCCAACTTTTTCAATGTTTTACATATACTTTGATCAAGTTTATGATGGTGCATGTCACCTCAAAAATTATTCTTTCTTTTTATCACTTACCTACTCGAGGACGAGCAGGAGTTAAGCTTGGGGATGTTGATACGTTGCAAACGTATCTATAATTTTTGATATTCCATGCTTGATTTTATCTACTTTCTTATGTTTTGTCCACACTTTGGAGTACTTTCTATACACTTTCTTGGACTAACCTATTAACAAGATGCCACAGTGCAATTGTTTTTTTGTTTTTGGTTCGATGTCTGAAAATGAATATTCTCGGAATTGGACGGGACAAAAGCCAAAGTTGATATTTTACCGGGAGACTCATGGAGCCAGAAGACGAGACGGAGAGGGGCCACAGGGCGGCCACACCATATGGTGGCGCGGACTAGCCCTGGCCGCACCACCAGGTGGTGTGGGCCCCCTGGCCGCCCACCGACCTTGCCTCTTCGCCTATAAGATACCTCCCGATGCAAAAACCCTAAGTAGTCAATCCTCCAGCCACGAAAAGTTCCAAAATGCCGACGCCACCGAAGGAGAGATTCGGGGGACAAAAATTCTTTGTTCTGGCACCCTGCCAGGACGGGGAAGTGCCCCCGGAGCCATCTCCATTGATCTCCACCGCCATCTCCATCACCATTGTTGATTCCCATGATGAGGAGGGAGTAGTTCTCTCTCGAGGCTAAGGGTTCTACCGGTAGCTATGTGTTCATCTCTCTCTCTATGCATGATCTTATTGAGATTATGAGCTTGTAATCTATAGATCTACCTTGCTACTCAAGTGCTTTAATAGATCTCTGCTCTCCCCATGTGTGTGAAGTTGACAGTGTGCACACCATGGTGGCACTTAGGCTAGAGATTTCAAATACTTGTTATGAGTTATATTTGGAGTTGGATGTCTTTATGAAATTGTGGTGTTTGTTTGAACCATCTAGTGCTCAAGGTGATAGTGTGGGGTTATCTAGATGCGGAAAGCGAACTTTGAGGTGTGCCGAACTAGTGCACCTATACACCTGACAAGTGTATTAGGTGTGTTGGGGACACAAGAGACTTTTTGTATCTTGATTGCAGGGTTGCTTGAGAGGGGATACCTTTGACCACTTCTTTCCTGAGTTCGATAAACCTTGGGTGATCCATTTAAGGAAAAACTTGCTATTGTTTTACAAACCTCTGCACTTGGAGGCCCAACAACTGTCTACAAGAATAGAAGTGTGTAGACAAAAGGCTATTTTCTGGCACCGTTGCCGGGGAGGTAAGGTAAAAGGTACTCACATCCTCTGGTGTGAGTGCTCGAAGTTATTTCCTTTAGATTCTGCAATTTTGTCTTTTTGTTTCTTGTTTTCACTAGTTAGGCTTAATGGAAAATAACAAAAAAAATTAGAGAGCTTTATAGTATTTATTACATGAACCGAGACTAAAGGGTCCGTTCGAACTGGGACTAGTGTCTGCCGCCCCTGCGGCCAGATAGAGCCGTTGGGACCGGGGCATTAGTCCCGGTTTATAGCAGAACCTGGACTAATGCCCGTGGACCAAAGGTCCGTTTTCTACTAGTGGGTGTGGGTGCGCCGGTCGGGACGGTGACCGCACATGTTCGGAATTACGTTGTTTCTGGGCTGAGTAGTTATCATATATTTGCTCAATTTCGTCTTAGAACCACTGCGATTGGAGACAGCGGTGCACTCTTATGCCACGAGAGGGAGAGGGGGATTGGGTTCGTGGCGCCATGACGGAAGTAAGAGAGGATGCGGTAAAAACAACGATGCGCAAACAAGATACATGCATGCCTCCACCGCACATGCGAAGGAGCGTTGCACGGGCCCACACATCAAGATGAAGAGTAGAAAAATGGACCCACATAGCAGTATCATGGTAGCAGAGTAAATAAATGGACCCACATAGCAGTATCATGGTAGCAGCAGATGGTCTCAGAATGCTTGCATATCATCAGGCTTAAGCCTATAGATAATGCAAGAAATGTTTGAGCAATATACAGAAGCACACACTACATTTACATCTTTGGACTTGAATATGTGGCGCTGACGTACTTAGTAACCTGCTAAACTCGTAATGACAAATTTTGGTTTTCTACCGTGCATCGTTCATGTAATTTTGGTTTTCTACCGTATGAGGCTAAGGCACCATTCGTTGAAGTCTGGCTGCACCGACTCTACTGCTTTTTCTTCTTCGAAATGGGGTCGCCTCGGTGCATGCAGCCCTTTTATTATTTTATTAAAGCTTATCAAGTTTTACAATTCATGGATCAGAGAGCGTCGCAACATTTATCAGCCATCTAAAGATAGAAAGAAGAAGCAGTAGGTATTAATACATCAAAATGTAATTCTAAAAACAGGTCGCCAACTGCATAGGAAGAACAAATCCCGTGCTACCATCTCCAAAAGGTTGCACCCATAGTCCATTGTCCTGACGCTGCTCCACAGGCTGAAGGACCACGTATAGATCTAGTATGTAGTTTGAGGGATAACCTAAAAAAAGAAGTTTTTATTTTTCTGTTAAATACAAAGTCATTCCTCACGTTCCAAATGACCCAGATCAAAGCACATGCACCCACTCTACTGCTTGAGTACATCATTACTAAAAATGAGCTTATGTCAAATCAAGGGTGTCACCATATAAAAATTCTTATACTTTTTCCAAAATAATGAAATGGGGTGCGCTTGGGTACACCATCCCAAAAGAAATTTACAACTAATCTGTGCAATAGGTAAAACATGGTCCACTTGAACTCAGAATTAGAATTAGAACTTACGAAACCCGACAGGCAAATTATCGCAAACACTTAATGTGCAAAACAAATTCCCAAGAGTTAAACAGGGCGTGTATAAAAATTCAGCACACAAGAGGAGTTAGCTTTTTCCATGAATTATAATGCAAATCTGCCAGGAAAAACCACACGTGATTCTAAAAAAGCACCACTCATAAGCATGCAGAGGGAGAATAACCCAGATTAAACGATGTTAGGTGATAAAGAGGAGAACAATTCACCTCAAGCACGCATGTTCTCACTCGCAGCTCCCTCCCAGCCAAGCGGCAAATCCCCATGGACAGAGCCCCTGGAACCTCGCGCACAGCTGCATCAGACGGGAGTGAATTCGGCTGGGAGGGGCAGTTGGGAGCAACGCTGAAGAAGTTCAGATGGACGGCACGGCGGGAGATCGACCATGCGTTGGGTACAGGGAGACCGGGTGGCGCTGCAGGGGCCGTGTTGGCGGCGTATCTCGCAAGAATCCGGCCGGGTAGAAGGGTTAGGGTGGCCGCGACTTCCCTGGCGGACGAGAGACGGAGGCGTGAGTCTGTCGCCCGCACGGCGGAGACGTGAGGTCGGCCGGGTCCGGCAAGAAGGAGCACAGAGAAAGGCGCGCACATCGGGCGGCGGCTTCGCAGGAGGAGAAGGGTCGATGAAAGGGAGGGCGGCGGGTACTCGCTCGGGAAAAGAAGAAACAGAAACAGAGCGGCAGGACCTGATCATCCTATCTCCATGCCGCCGTCAGCCCTCCTCTTGGCTCCCCGGCAATCCGCGCCCACCCGGATCGACCGGCGTCGGACCTTTGTTTTCCCCGCGAGCGCGAGTCGTTCCCCTCTTAGGGCTCATTTGGCTGTAAGGGGCAAAACACCCAGGGAAAGAACCCCCGATGGTAGATTTTCATGAGCACTCAGGGATCCCCTCCCATCGGGAAAACAAAGGTCCGACGGAGGAGGAGAGGAAGTCCTAGCATCCAGGCTTAGAAATATCAGGAAGTTTGAAGAAAATTAAGAAAATAAAATAAAATATTACAACAGAAAATTTTCGAATTTTCCATATGTCAGAGAGAAATAAAAGGTAAACAGTTTTTTAGAAAATCTAAATAAATAACAATTCTACAAAATAAAAAAAGGAAAAAATCTAGAAGGCCCAAGACAGAATACTACTGTATTACACAAATAATTCAAACAAGTTGTCACATGCTTGCTTAGGCATAATTACACAAATATATATTCCAAATTTAATTATTTAAATTTCTACTGTCATGATAGCATGAACTGAACTCTTTCAGGAAGCATAAACTTCTCACATGCTTGCTTAGGCACAATTGACCTTATGGATCATACTCATAGTTAGAAATTCTTGGCAAACACTTCCAGAGAATCAAAAAGCATGTAAATAACAGCACAAATTTTATGAATCACAAGTAATCAGAAATAGACAAAAATAATAAAAATTGGTTAAAACCATACAGATCACCATTATTTTCACACATGCACACAAAATTACAAGCTCTGTAGGGTACCTCAATATCAGCCCAGAAACAAAGAACAAGCATGCAAATCTGGCCAATACAAGCGGCAGATATTAACAAGAAATATAACAATATTGCAAGAATATAGGACATCATCTCACAGAATAACATAGTATGCCAACAAGTACCAGGTATCAAAACGATCTGGTGGTCTCTTTTTCCAGCACCAAAATAAATTTTAGAGCAAGTCCTACATGATAACACAACCGCAGATGGACATTATTCCATAGATAGGAAACAAGCTACATCAAACACTAGTGGGTGTACAGGTGAACGGATGACTATGTTTCCGGAGTATCTTGTAATGCCTTGCAAAGAGACTATGGTTGGTATGTAACAACTGAGCTACCAAATACTTGTAGAAATCTGGGATTTTCTTGTATGAACTGGAATTTCACCATGATTTGAAAGATGCGCTAAAATATGCAGTAAGTAAATGCACAACTAATCTGGACAATTTTTTGAAATTGCACAGTTGTATTTTATTCCAATGTTTCTTGCACAGTTGGATCAAACAAAGATTAAAATCTTACAGATCTGTAGAACTATCTTCCCTTATAATGATTAACTACGAGCTAGTTCATACTCATCATTTTCTAAAAGAAATAAATCTCTACCTATATCTAGGTGTGTTGACATCAACCGACAATTCTGCTAAGCTAGCTTGACATGGTGAAATATTATCATTGACAATAAACATCACAAAACATAACTAACTGCATGCATATTCAGATTTGAGACCACAAGATTAATATAATACATAGCTTCTTATGGCAATAACCATACAAACTTATAACCAAACTGAACTGAAAAAGCTCATGGCTCCAACCCATACATTCTAAACAATATCCTCTTGCATAGAAGGTAATGGTATCACCTACACCATAGGGACATGCCAATAATAAAGTAAAAGGGATACAAATTGTAATCTTTAAGTAAATTTAAACCAAAATAATAAAGAAATGACTGTTTCTGTCCTTCGTCCGTCCAAAAAAGATTCTTTAACCCCTAAAGTTGACAGAAAGTTACCCACCTGTGCCAAGTCAGAAAAACTGTTCGGCTAAAAAAGTGCCTGCGGGCTAAGAAGCAGAGGCGGCTTCTCCCCTTGCGCACGAGAACAGAGTTCGTATCGAACTCGATTGCAAGGAAGCAGAGGGCTTCTCCCCTCGCGCACACGACCCATAGTTCATCTCGAATCTCGATTTCTACCGAATCGAACCCAGATTTCTTGCCCCCTCCCATATATAGTGCCTCTGCTTGCACATACATCCTAGAGAAAATCCAACTAAATCAACCGCCGCCAGGAAGTCCTCCCACCAGCGGCCAGGCCCACCGCCACCGACGCCCCTCTAATTAGCGCCGCCTAACTAGGATCTGCCTACCACTGACTGTCAGGCTTCCCGGAATCCCGGGATGCGTGCTTGTATGTGCGCTGGCCGGAGGCGGAGGTCGTGGGGGTGTCGGAGTCACGGACGGCCCACTTCCTGTCAGGCTTCCTGGAATCCCCGGATGCGTGCCTGCCTGTGCGCCGGCCAGCCATGGAGGAGGTGGGGAGCAGAGGTCATGATGGCGGGGCATGAGGTGGAGGAGAAGAGCTGGCGAGGTGCGTCCACGACCCAGTACCCCCCTAGCCGCCACCATCATTCTTACGCGCCTGCCGCCACCGTCCTTCACGCGCCGCCCTGCTGGGATTAGTTTGGTCCCCTCTCAACGAATCCCCACGACAAAGGCTGTTTCCCATTTTCTACAACTTGCAGTTTTTATTTCCAGATCTATCTATTCAGTTAATTTGGTGGTCGTCTGGTATTACCACTGCGACCTGGCTCTCCCCACTGCCGCTGCCGGTCATGGCATGTAACCTATGGATAACAAGTCATTTTATCATATTACACCAGGCTGGTAATCCATCACCGATTTGTAGATGCTATTCCATGTTGCTTGCGGCATCAGCTGTGTGGGGAGATGAGCACAACATTCATGTACTATTTAGATTCTTCTTTCTTGATTTGTAACTTATAATTGGAGCTCTGATGCATCAGTTCGTCAACTGCAGTGCGTCTTATGCTCTCCTCTGTATCTTGGCTTTGAAAGAATATACAGACAACAAAATAGACAAACTAATGTTGGGGGTGTCTATACTGTGGTCTCTAGGTGACATGTTCACGCTCACGTTCAGAAATCACTTTTGATGAGATTGAAACTTGCGATGTTGACGCTTGTTGCATCTGTAAACAAGTGGACTAATGCTTTATTCAAATCCAACATATTTCTAATTTTGTGCCATCAAAATAAGGGAAAAACCTAACATGTTTGTATGGCACAAATGATACAATTATTTAGAACTATACGTGCCTACTTGACTGGCGTTTCATTGCAGGCTGCCATACCTGAACTTCCAGATGGCCATGGAGGTGGATGTCATTGTTAGGGAGAACAACATCGTCCTTGCCACTATAGACATTTTGGATGACAGGTCGCACATTGGTAAGTTCTTCAAATTTCAAGGTGGTACCATCACGATTGCTCACTCGATCTGAAGAGTATTAACCTCTGATATGCTTGACACAAAAACAGGGCTGAGTAGTGAATACCTGAAGTCGGTTTCAGAAAACAGCTTGAAGGGATATTGCATAAATTGTGAGTACCTTGCATAGTTGCACGCTCCGTCGTTCCTAATTCCGACAGTCCGCTATCATGTCCCTGTTATCGTTTAGCACCACCACAATAGAATCGGCATGCGGTAATTCAGGCAACGCATATGTATTATGTCATGTTATATCTGGAATTAGGTCCTGTCTAGATTATAATGACTCAGTTTGACATTTATTTATGTCCCACATGATTATGTTTGGTTATTGACCTTTTTGATTTTTACCATTTTCCAGGTTGCTTCTGGTGTCAGCCCTACGGCAGTTTCTATCACTATATTCTTTGCTCATAAGATTCTTCCATATAACACTGCTTCTTATTGGTCTTATATCTTGGCCTCATTTGGTAGCAATTTTGGCGTTAATATCTGTTACATGTAGTAAGCACCAATGTTTTGTCTTTGTATACTAATGATGTTCCAATTGATTTTTCCAAGTTATGAAAAGACGATAATTGTAGCACTGTCACTATTATCATGAATAAAGCAAGGTTAGAGAAACTAATTCAGGCACATTGCTCAACATCTTTTAGAAAGCAAATGAGCTTATATGTTTCAGGATAGCATAAAATACACGTTCTCACATTTCTGATCCTTCTATAATGCTAGAAGTCAATTTATCATTGCGTCGATGTTGTGACAATGACACTAACAGCAGCAGCAGCACTTGCGCGGACGTCCAGAGCCGCCCCTTCCGCTGTGTTGTCGACAAGGAAACCGACAGAGAGAAACCGCTGGGCCTTTCAGCCAAGCTTGTGCGTGTTGCTCATGTCTACTACTGCAATGCAGTCATAGATGAAGTCGAGTGCTTTAAGCTGAAGCTTTTGAGGCCTACACTTTGTGGAAGAACGAGCTAGCTGATGAAAATAGATAGACTGCTATACTTAAATAAAATATTTTAAAATTAAAATAGAGTAAAATAGTAGATTAAATAAATAAGAATTCTTAAAAAGTATAAGAGAGAAGATAAAATAATAAAAAGGTTAAAACGGAAGAGTGAGCCCGAGGCTAGGAAAACGCGGTTGATCGATTTTCTAGCACAATTTGGATCGCATCAATGATTTTTTATCGGGAAACTCGAATTTGGAGTGGTCAGTGACACTATCTGTCGTGGCGGCTATCGACCCGTAGCAACACATGGGCAATTGTGCTAGTTTAAACCAATATCTGTATCAAGTTAGGTATATGGAGGATCTCAATAATTTAATCTTACAACTCTGCAGATTAATGTATGCATCAGTAATATGGACATTGCAGTAGTGCATGTATGAAAGTACATCAATATCCATATTAGAGAACTAAATACACTTGTTCTGTAGAAAATCATATCTAGTAGACGACAAACATATCTGTGTATCGTTTGTTGCCTAAGTGAAGTTCCTGTACGTGCTCTTTGTGATATAAAAACGAAAGGCGTAGTTGTACGTTTACCATGGGTGCATCTGGTTCCAGTTGAAAATCCAGAAACTGCAGCCATGCTGAACATGGCTAGAATAAGGCAGATGTTCAGAATGTATACTGGCGTGCCATAGTTACAAGTCCGAGAGGACCTTGTATTCAACTGAAGAGACGATCTTGTTAAGCTGCAGACATGAACCGGTGTTGTTGACAATGGGAGGCAGTCAGTCTACACCACCTGTTACTCACTATAAAAATAGGAACACACGCCAGATCTATTATGGCACTTTTACCAAACAACCTCTAGTCGATCATCGATGGAAAATGGACCTCCTAGAAAAAAGGCACATGTTATGTTTCGCACCAACTCGGTTGAAGATTCATAGATAGCCTTGTACTACCAACTACTCGATCTTAATTACTAAAAAGGATCTGCCAAGGACCGGAGAAAGTTCAGCATGGCAATCAGCATGGCAACATGTAGAGAGCAAGAAATCAACAGGAGCTAAGGAGAGAGCGACGAGAGGCTCACCTTGCGGGAGATCGGCTGCAGAGGAGCGGGCGGAGTTGAGGTCAGACGAGGAGGGCGTCAGCTGGCAGGGAAGGGGCCAACTCCGAGGTTCTTGGCACCGCCGACCTTGCAGAAGCGGCCGTAGGCGGGCGAGCGCTGGCGAGACCTGGCGGGGACGGAGGGATCCGGCCAGAGATGAAGGAGGACGACGAGGGACGGATGAGTCGAGGTCAGACGAGGAGGGCGTCAGCCAGCGGGGACGGGGCCAGCTCCGAGGTTCCTGGCGCCGTCGACCTTGTGGGATCGGGCGTAGGCGGGCGAGCACTAGCGAGACGTGTCGCGGACGGAGGGATCTGGCCAGCGATGAAGGAGGACGGCGGGGGACGGAGGAGGCGGAGGGTGGCCGGAGTGAGTGGCGGCGGTGGGCAACTGCTGGGCAGGTGGCCGTGGTGACGGCGGGCTACTGCAGGGTGGCGGCGCAGGCGAGTCGCCTCCTAGTCGCGAGCGAGGGTTTCCTTCTGCGCAATAATGCTGGACGTACGGGCTGATTCCTACGGACTCCTACTTACGGGCTGACGTGGTTGGATGTGAAACAACGCAGGGAGAATTAATCGGGGCAACTGCTGAACCTCTTCCAATCACATGAGACCACGCTCTGTCCGTAAAGTGATTCCGTAGATTCATTCCGTAGGCATTCTGCGTGTCCGGACTAGGGGGGATATCCCGGGACAAGGACGTGGGAAGGGCCCAATTTTCATGTGTCTTGGACAACCAAATGTCATGGTGCGCTCCCCCGGGTCATTTCGGCCTGCATTTTGTTTGCCCAGGGAAAAGGCCGGGATCCCTCAGGTTGCCTGGCATCCAAACGAGCCCTTATGCGGTGGAGAGAGGAGGTATGTGCAGGAGGAGAAAAGAATTGTTGAACCGGTAGGATGGCAAACTACAGCAGTATGTACTTTTGTGGGATTGTAAAACGGTCCAAACAAAAGGCTAGTTGACAGAAGCGTTGTTTCTAAATTATCACTATAGTAAATATGTCCGTGCGTTGTACCGGGCTTTTTCCGACTTGAATGTTTGGATATGACATGTCTTGTGTGGTAGTTATTGCCCTGAATACTCATTGACACTGGCGGAGCTTCATTGAGGCCAAACCGGGCCATGGCCCGCACATGTTTCTTGCAATAATTACTGCTACTCGTATGCAATCCTTAGTACCTGTTTGTTCGACCCTCCCAGCCTCATTCCATCGACAGAGAACAGAAAGCACGACACGGGGATAGGGTCGCCTCGCTGCAGTCAGTTTTTTTCTGAGGCCTTTCACAATGGACCGTTTCTTAGCACGCTATCATAGGCAATGGGATATTCTAAGAAACGACCACTACAATGGGCTGTTTCTTAAGAGTGTATCTTATGAGTTCATGCATTTAATGATTTGGGGCTCATGCATGCATAGGATTGGGCTAGCCAATTTTTCTGCCTATGGTTGCGTGTAGGAGGTGTAGCTTAGCTAAGATAAAACACCACTCTCTTTCATCATTAACTATAGTGCCACATAAGCAAATTGCCCAGGATATAAAGCTAAGATATACCTATTGTGAAAGGCCTGAAAATATCCGTAGAGAGAACTGGGGGGCAGCATGACGCTCGCAGCAGAGGCCGGCAAGGGGACCGCCGCAGCTACGGCCTATAGGTATGGCCGACCGAATCGAGCGTTCTCTTCTCCCGTTTTCCTGCCCACGTGTTTTTCTTTCCTTCCCCAATTAGCAATTTGGTAGCATAGGGCGATTGCTTACCAAATTTGTTATTCAAATTTACAAATTGCAATAGGCAAGCAGCCATGGAAAAGGTCACTTTAAAATTAATTGATTTTGTTTTGAAAAGAGTGGGGTCGAAGAGGATCCTTCAGCACCAGCAAATGATTCTTTTCTCTTGGTTGACTTGGAAGCACAGAACCGTGACGAATTAATTTTGGAAAATTTGTTTTGTGATTAAGGTCTATTGAAGTTGTGTGTTTTAGAAGAAAAATTGTGTTTCCCTGGCCCGCCCTTGATTTTTCCACAAGCTCCGCCACTGCTCATTCGTGCATATGTGTAAACAGAAGTGAATACATTTTGTCCGTATGGGTGTTGATAATGAAAGATAACAAATTAGAATAAATTTTTGTTATCCTGAAAACTATTCTTGAAAAATATATTGGCCACGAAGGCAATCCTGAAAGGATGTCGAGAGGATATGTTAATTCGAAGAAACATATAAGATGCAGCTCTAAGGTTGCGAAGAAGAGATTTTAGTTGTTTTCTTTCTCACGATCACATTCCTTCGTGCGATTAAGATGTACTACACATATTCATACTCGCCGGCATTTCTTCTACCTGCCAATTTTTGTACTCACTTCGTTCCAAAATAGATAACACAAATTTATCTAAATTTACATGTATCTATATGCTAAATAGTGTCTAGACACATTGAAATTTAGACAAAATTTCGACATCTGTTTTGAGAAGAAAGGAAAAGTATTTCAATCTTGCGCCCAACTGTTTCATAAACATTAAAGTTCGTAGTTAAAGATTATGTTTGTTCCGAGCCAATTTCAGACTGAAAACCCACTCCTCATTATCCCGATTTTCAAGGTGCGCTTTATACAGATTTGCTACAGTTGTTCTAAACTCTGCTAATAATACTGTTAAACAGCGGTAAGAAGAACCCACTGGAAACCTGCTAATATTAAAAAGCGGTGGAAAGAACCTAATTAACGAAGGAGCAAAATAGAAAGATGCACTAAGAATATAGCTTGCATACAGGACGGATACAACCTGTATCATACATGTCCTCTTTTCGTGAAGCTCCTTGTGGGTCCTCGGATTAATCCTCCGAGAATCCCTATTATGCGTACAATCACGATCTCATGATCAGTTAGTCGTGGCACATAACCGTCAAGTATCAAAGTAAACATCCAATATATAACGAATACATGTCATATCTTATTTACCATTATGGCTACATTGATCAACAACAGCGGAACTTCATTAAGCGTAGAGCCCGAGTCATGTCTTAACCTACAGGCAACTGACTGGGAGAACGTCCTAGCTCGCTTAGCCGTCAACTTCCTCCTTTTCTTAATATCTGACCAAGTTAATAGTCAGGGACAATTTAAGTGAGTACTTTGAATGTACTCGCAAACCACCTCAAAAAAAAAATAATAACAAGAGGATATACAATATAGCTGTGGTAGTAGGAGGGCTTCAAGAGAGATTCTTTTCTCAAATAGTTTCTCTTGTAGATATAGCATCTACATATCTTTGTTGAAAACTTTTGTAAACCATTTTGGAAACCTTTTTGAAAGGTTTTGGAAAACATTAGGACTGTGTCACCCATTTGTTCCCGTCTTCAGGTTGTCCCACGGCCAAACTCCTTTATCCTTCCTCCGACCATCCTATGGTCAAAACCTTTCTCCTTTACGACCATCCCATGGTCAAAACATTTCCAAAGCCATTTCTTTTCCGAAATACTTTTTGAAAACAAAACCAGCACCGCTCTACAGCAACCTTCCCAACCGTCCATGACCGCGGACACGGCTATTTGAATAGATTTACACTCTGTAGAGGTTGTACACTTTACCCACACCATTCGGGTACACTACCCTGATCTACACCGATCGTGGGTCGAGTAACCGATCAAGACTCTCCGGATGCCAACTCCAATATAAGTGCCTACCCTATGAGTGTTGTTCCCCTCAACACCGGGACGTCGGGTACCGAGGACCAACCGGAGCGCTTTTTCCACTGCACGAGTGTGCGCTTTCAATGAGGGGCTCATCGTAACACGTGGAGGCTCGCAGGCCCTTCGTTCCTTCCCCAGGTCAATGCCCCACATGGACCCTTATGTGAGAAGGCCCACCCTCCAAGGATTTTTATCCCCTGTAGTTGTTGCGAGGCAGCTTATACCAGAATAGACAAACATCAAATCCAGCTCTGTCCCATTCCAGAGTAATGTGGTTGCACAGGGTTAATTGTTCTAGCAAAACTGCAAAGAACCGGGTGCGTTTTCGTAAACCTTTTTGCTCCATCTTTCCTTCAGCATTTTGTAAAACAAAACCTTTTCTTTCTCAACATCTCTTGGGAGGTCCCACCTCACCAAGGTTTTATCATAAAACATTTGGTAAAACTTTGTCGAGGTCTTCCCATCCTATAGCTTTGCTTCGGCTAAATCGGGGAATCCAAAGGGTATGGTGTATTACACCATCTACCACACTAGGGACAAGTGTTAAGGGGATTTAGAACTAGGCTTGGGTCTGTATGATATAAAGATGCAAAGATGATACCATCAGATATGTAGTGATAATATGAAACCAACAAAAGTGGTTTTACCAATTTATCAAATTCCAATGATTTATAATGAATTTTCTAGTGGGAAAAACTCTAGTTTTAGGAAATAATTCACCAGAAATTTTCTGTATGTCCTAAAATTATTTCCTTGGATGGTTAGGTAGATCTTGATGCACTTGTTCACTGAGAGTTGGAATCAAGTCAAAATAATTTCAGAATGCCCTCAGGAAATTCCCAAAGGCAGTTCTAGATCTGTTTTGTATTTTTCACCAGACTTAATCTATAGAGGCTTTTGATTTGATTCCTAGGACACATGGTGGGTATTTGGAATACCTTTCTATAGAAATTGGAATCATCCTTTTTGGAGTTGCAGAGTTACTGTAGTGATTTATCTAGTGAATTAACTAAGCCAGAACAGATTAATTCATTATAAATCCACAGGGGCTTAGAAAATTAGGGACTCCTGGGGTTTGATAGATATTTTCATACCAAATCACATAGAGTTGGATTTGTCTCAAAGAGGTTTAGGGTTTGGCCTAGGGAAAATCCTAAAGGCAGAAAAGGACTATTTTTGTTATTTTTACTACAGAAAAACAAATGCTCCACTTGGCATGAGGTCAAATCCTTGAGATAGGTACATGAAACACCTACCATATACAATTGGATTTACCCAATTTGGAGTTGTCAAACTCCCAGAAGGAATTTAAGGGTGTATGGAACATATTTTGGGGTTTAATTTACTATTGTTAACCTAGGATAGATATGGCCTAATCAGGGTTACTGCATGTTGGATAGAACATGTGCTTACAGGTCTAAAATTTTATTTAAAAACCTAATTAAACCAACATGCCACTAAATAGATCTAAGGTAATGTGTTTTTAAAAAGAAAAGAGGAAAGGAGATGCTGGGCTTAGGAAACCGAGAGGAGTTGGTCAGATCATGGCCTAGCAACAGGCGGCATCAAGGAGTGCTGGGTCGTTCGAACTCTTGTGAGGCCCGCTGTCGTGAGCCGGCACCAAAGAGGTATGGGGCACCCTAGGCCATTGGATTAAAGGGGCGATCGACGGTCTGCGTCCGTCGTCCATCTCACGACGGCGCCGGCGGGCTAAAACCCTAGCGGAGCTCAGGGAGCAGCGGCGCGGCTCACCTAGGGCTCGGGGGAGGTTGGGGAGGCGACAGGGCGACGCGGTCGACGACGGCGACTCCAAGGATGGGCGGCACAACCCTGTTTGCTTCTGGAAAGGAGCCCACACGAGGTTGGCTGGAGCGAAACTTCGGGAGCTCGCCGGTGTGGCGTCCACGGTGGCTGCATGTCGAAACGGGGAACATCGTTAGTACCAGAAGGAGGAGGGGAGCTCAGGAGCATAACATGTAGAGGGGTAGAGTCAGTGGGGAGGAGCCCTTGCTCGATTTTTGGAAGAGGGCCGAGGCTCCTCTTTCTCCTTCTCTCGAGCAGAACAGAGCAAGGGAGGAGGAGAGGAGGCTCTGGGGAGGTGAGTGGAGGGTGAGGGAGCAAATGAGAGGCAGAGGGAGGCGCGGGGTGGCTTGGGGGTATTTAACCCGAGGGGGGATGGTGTAGGATGGACAATGTCCATGGAGGGCTTGAGGGGAGGAGCTGGCCAGGGATTGGCTCATAGGGGTGGTGGAGTGGTCGTGTGGGGGCCATTTGCTCGACCAACTGAGTGGAGGGGAACGGGGTGGCTGTTGTTGTCTACTCCACAAGATATTTATGTCCCCTTCTCTCTCTCTAAGCATTTGGGATTTAGTGGGGAGGGGGTTGTTGTATAATTACATACTGGGGCACGACCAGGAGGGAGTGAGTTTGATGTGCAAGATGGGTTGATCAAGTAGGTTGGTGTTTGATGGGGTTTACCTTGGGGTTTTGCTTGGTTTGCTCGAATTTGATCCAATGGTGCTTGTGAAGGAAGTTCAAAAATTTGCATAGTACAAGGTGGGAAGATGGTACTGGTAGATAGATGAGGTCAAGGTAGATATCCAGGAATTATTTGGCATTTTTCAGAGGAGTTTTAGTCCACTTAAATCCATTTATTCAAATAGTGCAGAAATGAAGTATTGGAGCTCATTTGATAAATTTACATTGGTCATAGTTGGATTTTGATGTGATATGGTCTAAATTGTGAATACACACTTAGGGGAATTTTCCCAAGATTTATTGAGACTTAAAAGTATTTAGAACAATTATTAATCCAATTCTGCCATTTAAGAAAAAGGGCAGAAAGAAATAATAAAGGATCTCAAAAATATTTATTTTTGAGATGGGAATGTAGGGTAGGATATATGGACCTCAAATGATCAAAAATTTGGAGAATTTCTTTGGCAAAAACCAAACTTTCCCTTGGGAAAAGAGCTTTGGAGATGTTGTTTATTAAAGAGAGTAATTAGATTTGGAGCCATAATAATTATGGATAATATTTGATAAATCTTGATGATCAAGGTAGATGATGTAGACAAGGTGTATCAAGCATTTTCAACCTTGGGAAATGGAAATCCAACTTGACTTAGATGGAAAAACAAGGAATTGAGGATCTAGGGTGATGTTATTTTCATACCATCGAAACTTGGTTGTATCTTGGAGCTCAGATTTCCCCTTGGGGCATGGGATAGATGGATGGATAGAAAAAGTGATGTAAATCAACATGGTATAGAGGTTTGAGCTTGATCTTTCTTAAGTTCACCAAGAATTGGTTTCAAACTTTGAATAAAATAAGCCTACCAAAGCAGATTATCAACTAGCCTTCAAAACCTTGTGGGTTTAAGAAGCACAAAGATACACTTGGAACAAGTGAAGTAGATATTGATAGAACTATATGAGTAGCACACAACCATGCAAAGAGTTGGTCCATAGAAGGTTGGATGATGGTGTGAGCTTCTGTCAAAGTAGGCATGTTGACTAGATTTGCAGGAATCGTTAATTTCTTGCCTGCAAAACCATCAAGAACAAGTGGGTTGGAGGATGATCTAACCAAGAGCAGGAGTGTTCCTTGGTAGTCCTTAGGATGGTTAATAATATGGTTCAGATGCATTTTCAAAAATGCACAAGGGTTGAGAAAAGAAGGCATTCAAAAAGGTGATGTTGGAACAGATTCTAGACTTAGCCAAATTTGGCAGATTTAGGGTTTTTGTGGGTGGTGATGATTTTGATGGATTGCAAGGTACCAAAGCATCATCAAATGGATGAGGTTGAAGAGTAGATTGAGTAGAAGGGATCCATGTTTGATATTGGTCTTCATTGACTTGGAAGCTTCTAGAAGGGATATCTTCAGAATTGATCTGGTTAAGGGTTTTAGATGATCACCTAGTATCTAGAGATTAGATCCTGCTTTGTATTCTTGCTTAGGGTGTGGTGACTTGGAAACCTCTTGATCCTAGTGATGAGCTCCTAGAGTAGCTCATACTATCTCCTAAGCAGACAGATCAGGCAGCAGATCAAGGCAACTCATCTTACAAACAAATCAACAACTACTAGGGTTACCATCAAGCTTAGCTTGAGGTAAGGATGGGTATTTTGAAAAGGTTGTGGTTTGGATAAGATGAGAGTCTTTAGTATCTCTACCAAGATTAGAATTCAAAAGCTTTAAAAAGGAGGTTTTGGGAAACCTAGAGATAAGAATGGTTGAAGGTTCTGTCTATAAAACATAAGGAGATTATAATAGGTTGCTCTCCATAGTTTAGGGAAATAGAAGCTACTAAAATAGTTGGTTTGCAAAGGCTTCTTGTCTCAGGTTTTGAAATGCCAGAAT
This sequence comes from Avena insularis, assembly GCA_023614405.1. Lineage (NCBI taxonomy): Eukaryota > Viridiplantae > Streptophyta > Magnoliopsida > Poales > Poaceae > Avena > Avena insularis. Next base: position 203,931,754 of record CM042696.1, on the reverse strand, counting down.
ATTTGAGAATATGGAAATTAAGCCAAGACAGTTTTGGGAAGTAGTTTGTCAACTGGTGTTGAGGTAAGGAGTATATCTTCTAATACACAATCATAGTCATAAACATAGTCAAACAACAGGCAAACACTTTATCCCTAAATAAGAAAAAGTTTTTGTTCTCCCTGATTTTTGCATTTTGGACAACTAGTCAGGGTTGCTGAAATTGGGATGTTACACTCCTGGCTAAAAACATGGCCTGCGATCTGACACAGCCGAAGGACGATCACGCACCACCGCTTTCTATACTGTCGCACTAGCGTACTGGATTTGAGCTACCATCTCAAGACAGCACACACACGTCCCTTCCTGACGGTGCCAGAAAACAAGACAGCTAGGGACCCTTGGTCGGAGAAACCAAGGGACTCCGCTGGATCAGCATGATCTGGAGGTTGAAGAAAGGTCCAGCTCCAAAACAATTGAGGAAGCACAGATGTCGGACCACTCGAAAACCAGGGATTTATTTGGACATGGAAACGATGAAGACAGCGATCGGTACCCGTATTAAACCCACCCATTGTTCACAGAGGATGGAGGCCGGATCCGGTCAAGACGCCACGACCTGGACCCTCTCTATCGAGGTCGATTCCTGCACCTGCCGGCTCGTAGGTTTTCGTTCTTGCGTACTTCCTCCGACTTGTAGCTGGGCTGACAGAGGTCATGGACCGGCGTCCAGGGCCGAAGAAAGGCGGCGGAACGACGGTGCGGACCAGACGGAGACGGAAGGGATCGGAGAGAGGCGGCGGTTACTGAAGGGAAATCTGTGCCGTGCCGTTCCCCTTCAACCTAGTTCCCGTCGCGTCCGACATGACGCGCGTGGCTGGGAGTGGCGGTGGAAGGCCCGCGGCAGTGAAGAAGCGGGGGCGCAGCTGGAGGTAGACGCGGCGGAGAATTGGGGGCGGTCGGTCAGTGAGTGCTGCGAGGCGAGAAAAAAGAAAAATAACGTTTCGGTGGTATTTTTTTAAAAAATACAGTACAATCATACACACTCACAACACAACACGTACATGCACCCACTCTATGAACGGATACATGCACACCCTACCCCTATGAGCACCTCCAAGAGACCGAGCCGACGTATCGGGTCTTGAGATTGAAGAAGTCACCACAGACGTCTCGCTGTCGACGGGAACGTCGCCTCCCACCGAAAGAAAAGTCATATAGAATTTGGTGGAAAGGCAAAGGGTTTAAAAAAGACTGGTTGACAGAAACGATCATTTCTTTATTATTAGATATAGATATAGAGGTATAGATATATTTACTTCTACGTATCAGTGAACAAGAAAACCAACTGAAAAAAATAGAATAGATCACTGCGAACGTGCAGCCCCTCATGGACGAGAGTAACTATGATATTCCTTTTCTAAATATCTACTTGGCTATCATGCAGCATCCCCGTGTTTCAGTTTTCTCCAACGCCTTAATAGTTTAGACTACTCGGGACGGAGAACAACTAGCATTGCTGATGATTAAAAAAAAACTAGCATTCCTTATTTGTTTCCTCACTATCTCTACGTGTTCATTTATACTACAATGTCCAGGTTTGATCATATGGGAACTGTGATGTTGAATTTCCGATTCAGTTTTCTCGTGACTTGTGCGTCTCTGCTCCTTTCCCTTCTAATTACTTGTGGTCAAAACGGGTAATGGTACATGTGTGAACACCATTTTTCTAAAAAAAATGTATCCCTTCGTCCAAAAAAGATGTTTCAAGTTTGTTTGAATTTAGATGTATCTATATACTAAATAGTGTCTAGATACATTCAAATTTAGAGAAACTCCAGACATCATTTTGAAACGGAGGGAGTAACAAATTTTAATAGGGACGCAGCTAATAAATATGAGCTCCATGGGCTGGCATGTCGTTTCTGCGGGCTGTACTTATCATCCGGGCCGGCCAGCGGCCTGGGACTTCAAGGTATCTAAACAAAAACTTTTTTTTTTGCAGATTCCAGGATTTCCTTGAAAAGGAAAGAGAAAAAAAATCTTCAGATAACAAGGCACAATTGTAATAAATAATGACAAAGTACAACATAACACTATGTCCATGTGAATCTAACACCATACATGCCCGGATACCCCCATGCGAAGAAGCAAGTAGCAGTGATTCCTGAGCAAGTAACTAGTTAATTAGATGCGATCTAGTGCCATATTTGTCAACTGAGCGTACCATTATCCCAATAAAAGAACGAGTGGATACATTATACTCTAATAATTTTACCACGAAAAGTACAAATTTAAATCTCAAGACAAATAAAAAGTATAGGTGTACAATCTAGTTTACCATCTCTTATGACATAGTACATCTTACCAGGGATGCTAATCTGGGTCATTTTTATACGATCTTGTCGTGCTCACCCATCTATGCATTGTTAGAGCTATACTATGTATTGTATATTTTCCCCGTTTGTATGAGGGGTTTCCTGCATATTATTCACACCTGTACATGTATATATACTGGCATTTGGCCTCCTAGAAATACAAGTTGCTTATTTCTAACATGGTATCACAGATATAGGTCTTTTTTTCGCACGCGCAACTCATGCGATTCCGATCCAATCCCGCCACCGCCCGTCCTCCGGCCACCGCCCGTCCGGCTCCCGCTTGTCTCCCGGGCGGCCTCTGGTCCGTCGCGCCGCGCTGGTCCTCTTTACCGGCCATCGCCGCCAGCCTCTCCCACCGTCTCCTAGTCTTGTTCGCCCGGCCTCATCGTCTCCTGGTGCGCTGCCTGGCTAGTTCTTCTCATTCCTTTTCTGACCCTCCGCCTATCTCACCGTTGTCTCCTTTTCCTTTTCATTATTCTCGTTCCTCCGATGTTTCGGATGCTTCCTCCGATGTTTCTTCTTCTTCTGATACGTCTTCTTCCTCTGATGAGCCGCCTCCTCCTCTTCCTGCTCGCCATCATCGTCCATCTAATCGCTACTCTTCTAGTCACTATGGTCGTTTTGTTGCCCTTGAGCCGACTTCTTATTGGGATGCTGAGCGTCATCCCGAATGGCAGTTTGCCTTGGCCGAGGAGATTGTTGTGCTTGAGCGCACTGGCACCTAGGATCGTGTCTCTCCTCCTCCCGGTGTTCGTCCTATCACATGCAAGTGGGTCTATAAGATTAAGACTCGTTCCAATGGATCTCTTAAGCGCTACAAAGCGTGTCTTGTGGCTCGTAGCTTCCAGCAGGAGCAGGGCTGTGATTATGATGAGACTTTTACCCATGTGGCCCATATGACCATTGTGCGCACTCTTCTTGTTGTGGCCTCTGTTCGCCACTGGTCTTTGTCTCAGCTTGATGTTCAGAACGCATTTCTCAATGGTGAGTTGAGTGAGGAGGTTTACATGCAGCCTCCTCCAGGATACTCTGTCCCTGATGGCATGGTTTGTCGTCTTCGGCGCTCTCTTTATGGCCTAAAACAGGCTCCTCGCGCCTGGTTTGAGCGATTTGCCTCTATGGTGACTGTTGCTGGCTTCTCACCCAACACTCATGATCTCGCGTTGTTTGTTCACACTTATCCTTGTGGGTGGACTCTTCTCCTCCTCTATGTTGATGACATGATCATCACCGGCGATGACTCTGAGTATATTGCCTTTGTTAAGGCTCGTCTTCGTGGGCAGTTTCTTATGACTGATCTTGGTCCTCTTCACTACTTTCTTGGGATTGAGGTTTCCTCCACTACTGATGGATTATATATCTCCTAAGAAAAGTATATCCAAGATCTCCTTGCTCGTGCTGCTCTTGGTGATGAGCGCACCGTTGAGACTCCTAGGGAGCTCCATGTCCAGCTTCGCACTTCTGATGGTGATCCTCTCCCTGATCCGACGCGCTGTAGCATCCCAATTGTCTAACAATTGTAATGCTACTTGGTCTAGTAATATAATGGCTACTTCAAATATATAATTGTTGCATCATCATTATATCCTGCTCATGTCATCATGCCACCTTGCATTTGAGCATCATATAAAACCCTTTCTTATTTGGTTCTTATCTCATATGCATTATTAATTGTATTTGCCTCTTGATATTGTATTTGGTTCTTGATATATTGTTTCAATGCCCAAGTTGAGTTGGGGGCATATCTCTTATTAACTCCACCACCTTTTTCTTTCACCACCTTATAATTCCACCATCCAACTAAATATGAGCTTGGCACTTATTGGTTTTACCTCTAGCTCATGTGGGTTGGGATGGATCCAATTCTTGTCCACATGCTCTCATCTTAGCATCATGTTGTTTTCACATCATTGATATATGAGAGCCACATGGCCACCTTTGCATGCCTTGTGAGTGGAACCTTTCTCCTAGCTTCCATATGGTTTATCATGGAATTATGCTAATGTTGGAATATTTTGGGACTATTGATCATCTAGTGGAACATACACACTAGCATGTCCCATTCTATTTCAAACATGGCTATCTCCATCTATTCCACTTGGAATTCTTTCTAGATTCTTTTGCTTGGGCCTTACTCCAATTTTGGGAATGCATAATAATAATGCCATGTAATAACATTGTTTTCACAAGAATCAACATGGCATTAAATATTTGCATGGGCCATGCAAGTACCACCTTTTGCTTGTCATTTGGTTTTTACTTGTTTTTGGTTGGATCATGCCATCTCTCATCTATCTCTCGCCCCTTTTAGCTTGATCTTAATTTGATCTAGCTTAAACCCTATCATCACATCCCTCTCTCTTTTCTTGTCTTGTTTTTGTTTGATCTTGGTTAGTCTTGGCTTGTCCTTGTCCATAGCAAACCCTAGCTACAAATCTCTCCATCTCCTCTAATCTACCCATACCCCCCATCTAAGCAAAACCCTAACCCTAACTTTGCCACACCTCTTCTCTCTTTCTTCTCTCTCCTTTCACCTCTTGTTTGGTCATGCTCCAAACCTAGCTACCATGCCTCTTTATCTCCAACCCCTAGATCATCACCCTACCCCCCTCTCCTAAACCCTAATCCACACCTAATCTAGACCAAACCCTAAACCTACCTCTCTCTCTCGGCCTCTCTCCTTCTCTCACTAGCTGGCCCCACCATGCCACCTAGCTGCTACCCCACCCCAGACCCGCGCTACACCGAGCCAGACCTCCCCCTAACCCGCGCCTAGCTCGAACCCTACCCGAGGCTACCCCCTCTCCCTCTAGCTCTCCCTCTCCCTGCCTTGTGGCCCTACCCCGAGCCTCCCCTGCCTCCTTGGCCTCACCCTGCCGTCCCCACCTGCCAGCTGCCCCTGCCCTGCCTGCCCTGCCCGAGCACGTGAGGGTGGAGGAGGAAAAGGTGGCCGAGCCACCTTTATCTCCAACCACTCCCCCACGGCAGCCTCTCCCTCCCTCTGCTTATCTCCAGCCTCTCGCCTGCAGACCATCCCCAGATCCACCCCAAGGACGCCCTGCTCCCTCCCCTCTCTCCTCCACCACTGCTACCCCCCTCGCCGAAAACCCTCGGCCTCCACCGCCTGACTCAAACCAGCCGGCGGCGTGACGCGCTAGGTGTCGAGGAAGATCGAGGAGGCTCCCCTGCAACGTCCAGTAGCCGCCAGCGAGAAGGAGGAGTACCAGAACCACCAGGCCGACGCTGCACCGACGAGAAACCCTAGTCTGCTCGGCCCCTGCATCACCGTCGATCGCCTGCGCCTCGAGCCGAACCACCGCCACCGACAGCCTCGCGGTGAGCCCCTCTCCCTCCCTGACACGGTCCGCCTCGCCGTGCCGCCCTAGATTCGCCGGACGTTTCGTCGTGCACGCTCCGTGCGCCGGCGTCGCTTCGTCCGCCAGAAGGCGTCCAGAAGCCCTAGCTAGGCGCCCACCTCTACGTCACCTAGCCCAAGCCACCGCAGCGGTAGCCGCTTCATGTGAGCCCAGGTCGAGATCGATCCCGCCAGCCGTCTTTGCTCGTCAGCGCATCGACCGCTTCGTCGAGATGCAGAAGAAGAGAAAGGCGCAGGCGTGGTCGTTTTTGCATACCCCCACGTTTTGTCTGCGTCAACCCGCGATCCTACCGGACCCACGAGTCAGCCGCACCAGCGTTTTTGCAGAGAACCCCCGGGCCTCTAGTAATCTCAACCCGCGCGCCATCTTGGCCCCATCTGCGATTGCTGCCTTGGCCCGACACGTGGCTGCGAAGGATGGCCCACCTGTCTCGCCTCTGGCTAGCTATCTCTGTGAGAACTTGTCTTTGCCTGTGATGCTGAGTCAGCCTGGCCCCACCGTCAGCGATAGTGGCTAGGACTGCTGGGTATAAAAGTAATTCAGTCTATCTGCTTAAATTCAAATATTTTTTTCAAATTAATTCAAATTCAATTTAAATTCTTTTCAAATATCTTTTCAATTATTAATCCAAATAATACAATTAATATATGTTTTCAAATCAGAAAAATGTGAGGATTTCAAATATGCAATCCAAAATATATTTTGAACATTCAAAATTCCAAGTTTATTTAAATTACAATAAAATGCCCCTTTTCTTTAATAAATTAATAACTTTTGTTTTATAACTCCAAATTTAATAAATGATATGTCTAAAATGATTAGCTCGACGAGACCTTTCTGTTTAGGCATTCCATTATCTGTTTTGCAGCATGCATCATATAAATATATTGTATACAGCAACTAATATGAGGATAAAATGTGACCAAAACTCAATAAAATGATTTAATCTTGTATTCCACACCTCACCCATGCCATGCTACCTTATTGCCATGCAAATTGTGCATCATTCATCATGGCATGATTGTTTGCTTGATGCATTTAATTCATATGCTTGTGCACTTTATTTATATTGGCCCTTGTTTGTTTGGTTCTTCTTCGAATAGACGCGGAGCAAGGGATATATCAAGAGAACCAGGAGCACTACCCAGATCCATCACTTGCTTCAACTGAGCTGCCAGGCAAGCACTACCACATGCTTGCATACATATAGTACCTATTGCCTCTATCTTATTCTTGCATCATTGAGTCGCGATTGCACTAATCTGAATCCCAAGTATTGCACAGCCTTTACTTTTAAACCCCACCGAAGCTTGTTCCTCCACCCCATGAGCCATTACTACAGGAGTTGTTTGAGCCATGCGAGTCGTAGAACAGCATGTGTAGGGTTTGTGAGTGTTTGATGAATAACGAGGTACCTAAACAACTTAACCTGAGTAGTAATGGGATAACTAATGAAAGTGGCATCGGTGAGCCATATTCGCTATTTGGTTTTTCAGGCTCACTTGTGTCCCGTGGGACCCAGTACTTGATTCTGTTCCTTGAATATTCGCTATCCACATCCGGAGTCTTATGAACCCCCGAGCGAGCTTGATTCATTCTTATTTCTTGGGGCCACAAACTAGTTTGAGGTTTTATTTACTATCCTGTACTTATGCCATGCTTTACTACTTTATTTAAATTGTGAGGTCTGCTTTGCATCGCTTTAGGTCCGTGACCCGTTTTCGCTGTCGACAAGCCCATCACACTTCGGGTTCCCGATCGTTCTACCGGCCACACAAACCTTGAGTCCGTCTCAGTGGCCAGCTTCGTTATGGGTAGCTTAATGGGTGGCCCCAAATATTTCTGAATCTGCAATTGCTTTGTCGTGATTGTCTTGTTGGGTTTTGATTTGGTTTTTCCGAGGCATATCGAGTGTGTGTTGCTATTTGTGCACCCTCAGGTAAAACTTTCAAAGCCGTGTCCGCGGTTATGGGCGACTTGGAGCACGTTCTTTCGATCATAGACAAGCATAACTAAAGTACCGCTTTTAATTTGACTAGACTAGGTACCGACTAGTAAATAGTGCAACACTCACGGAATGGATAATAAAACTGCCAGCGGATGGGGGTTGTTCGTCCGCTTCCTCGTCGGTGGCGAGGAGGAGGATGGATCTGTGGATATTACCGTTATAACTGTTATAACTGTTGTTATTAATTCACGGACATCCGTCTATCTATGGTTAGACGGATGGTTAGCGAGTATCTATAGAACTGTTAGGGTTTATCTCTTGCTGCAATTCGTCACCCAGGTTGTGTCCCCTTTAGAGGCATAAAGACTTGCTGAGTACCCTAGGGTCTCACACGATAAATTATTGGTTCAGATGAGCGGTACACTCGCAAGATGGATCTGGGTGGAAGAGACAGACGATGTGGGCAGCGAACATTGATTGTAGAGATTCCGAACGGGATCCGTGAGATCTGTGGGCGGGATGTGCTTATTTATGGGGCATCTTATGCCGATTTGCTTCTTATCCGCATCGGATTTTGTCTTCCGCCCGCTTGATACTCTATTGATTGATGTATGAGGAGATATCCTAAACTATTATATCTATCTAGGATATTTGGATCTTGCCGTATGTTGCTATATTTCCTTTCTTTTTAGATGGAATGGCTCGATGTACTATTGTATGGTGGCTTGCATACATACTCATTTGTGTATGTAGTTGATCCCTTCGCCGCCGATTACACGCCGTTCTTGTCCCGATGTTTGGAAATGGTTGGGACGGCCGAAAGGTCTACTGTGAGTGGCATTTGGGCCCCAATTGCATTATTTCAACCATTTCTGAACATCCAGGCTTGTACTAGGAGCGTAATTCACCGAGGTAGTTACAATTGGTATCAGAGCCATCCCGACCTTCAGGGTCTCAGCCAAATGGTCGTTGTCTGTCTAGCAAATATTTTTGGTAGTTATGTATACTAGGGAAAAACAAAACGTGAGAGTAGGACTGCTTCCACTTTTCTGCTTACCCAACCACCACTCTTTTCTGGTAAGGAAGTGTAACGTTTTCAATCATTTTCTTAAATTCAAACTAGGATTCACGTGTTCGGGGATTCCGTAGTACCATAGGCTGTGTGTGTGTGTGTAAATCCTTGTCTATCTGTTGCATCCAAGTTGTTATCTTATCGGCCTTTTGGTTATCAACTGTTGGTACATTCCATACCGACAGGCTTTCGCAAACCGGCGCGAACTATCTGATTCGTTGTATACCGCCGCGATCTGTCTTACTCTTTGTTATCCGACGTCATCTTGTTTGGGGTGTTCGTTTCCGTAGTTACTAATCGTTAGGTTCTTCGTGAGAAGTAGGTGTTGGGATATGTGTTTTACTTATTCATGTGCGGAGTAATGATTTGAGTGCGGGATGGAGTCGCGACCATACCACTACTCTTATCATTCGCTCTTGTATATTGAATTGGTAGAGTCACTAGTCTTGATTCGTTAAGGGATTCTGCGCATCTATTGGTATTTTAATGCCGAAATTTGTGGAAAATTTTTCTTTGATATATTTGTGTACCACACTCCTTTTCAGTAGTGTGCGATATGCTTAATATCTTCTAGGTGCTTTGAACTTCGTTGATATTTTAATATCATCTTAGTAAATTGTATCCTTTAATCTTGGTTAATTCCATCTTGGTACTATTTTGTATTATTATTATTCTCCATCATAGTACTGACTTGTGTTTTATATCAATAACAGGATGGCACCACCACGCCGTTCTGAGGAGGACATACAAGCTGAACTGGGGGCAGCGTTGTCAAGCATCGCCAATGCCTTGGCAGCAATGCAGCAGAACCAGCAACGCTTTGAAGAAAGTGTCAGGAGGAATGAGCTTGTGCCGCTACCTCCACCTCCCAAGCGAGGAGACATCAAAAGCTTCCTGAAGTTCAACCCACGCCAGTTTGAAAATTCTGATCAACCACTTGATGCTGATGATTGGCTGCGTGAGATGTCAAGGTTACTGGAAACTGCTGATGTTCCTGAGCAAGAATGGGTAAAGTGTGCTACTCACCTTCTGAAGGGAGATGCAGCTCTCTGGTGGGAGAATTACCTGAAGGCAAACTGCATTGGTTTTCAGCCTACTTGGGAACAATTCACTGGAGCTTTCAAAGAGCGATTCATCGAAATTGTCATGGAGAGGATGAAGGAAGTGTTTCTCAACCTCAAGCAGGCAATGATAATGTCAATACCTACATCAGAACTTCATGAACCTTTCGTTATGGTGGCGAGATCTCGATGACAAGAAGAAGCAAAAGAGGTTCGAGCAAGGGCTCAATGCATCGATTAAGTATGCAATCACACATGCAAGGCCGACGTCTTTTACCGAACTTCAGCATCTCTGCGGGGAAGAGGCAAGTAGGCAAGTGTTTGAGGAGTCAAAGAAACACAGCCGTGATGCAGCAGGCTCTTCAGCTATGTCAGCTCCTTCTAAGCGTCGTGTCTGGGTTCCTAACACCCCACCGTCACTCCCGGCCCCACCAAGACCTTCAAGCTACGCGGCAAGGCCACCAAACTTCCTCACTGCTGCTCCCAGGGGCTACAACCACCACTACCCTAGAGCGCCTGGCGGAGTCCCTGGCTACGTTGCTCCATGTCCACCTGGTGCTTGTTACACTTGTGGAGACTCTGGGCATCAACAATGGAACTGTCCGATGAAGAACAAGGCTCTTCCTCCACCACCTCCAAGATCTGCGGCAAGCTCTCCTTTGGTTCGTGCACCACCACCTCGGGCTCTCAACATCAACACCAGGCCCGGGTCTACTGTTGCTCGTGCCAACTGCATCAACGCCGCTCAAGCTGAGCATGCACCTGGAGTTGTGATGGGTATGCTTCCCGTTAACTCAGCTCCTGCAAGAGTTTTGTTTGATTCTGGTGCTTCGCATTCTTTTGTTTCGCACAAGTTTGCGCATGAGCAGGATCTGGATATGGTTCCTTTAGCACATCGTCTGGTGGTTCTATCTCCCGGTTCAAACATGAGAGCTGCTCTTATCAGCCATGGTAATCAAATTGAGATTGGTGGCTCTTTGTTCTCGGCGTCCTTAATTGTTCTGGGCAATTCTGACATTGATGTCATCTTGGGCATGGATTGGTTGACAACAAATGCAGCTGTGATTGATTGTGCTGAACGCTCGGTTTCTCTGAAGATTCCTGAAGGCCATATAGTCTATTCTCCAAGTCGACTCACGCTATCCAGCTTTTCTCTTTGGCGGCTCGAATGTTGATGCTATGGAAGCTATTGAGTGTTCCGTGGTCTGTGAGTTCCCAGATGTCTTTCCTGAAGAGTTGCCAGGTATGCCTCCGAATCGTGAGGTTGAGTTTGTTATTGAGCTTGAACCTGGTACCGCTCCTATCTCCAAGCGGCCTTATAAAATGGGTCCTGCTGAGTTGGCTGAACTCAAACGTCAACTTGATGAACAAGAGAAGTTGGGTTTCATTCAGCATAGTACTTCTTCTTGGGGTAGCCCAACTCTCTTTGTGAAGAAGCGAGACCAGACTGATAGACTTTGTGTTGACTATCGGGCTCTCAATGCTAAAACCATCAAGAATAAATATCCCCTTCCGCGGATTAATGATCTCTTTGATCAGCTAGCTGGAGCTGTGGTTTTCTCTAAGCTTGACTTGAGAAGTTGTTATCACCAAATCAAGATTTGCAAGGAAGATGTTCCTAAGACAGCTTTCACCACCCGCTATGGCCTATATGAGTACACGGTCATGTCTTTCGGTCTCACCAACGCACCTGCCACCTTCTCGAGGCTCATGAACTCGGTTTTCATGGAGTATCTTGACAAGTTCGTTGTGGTCTACCTGGATGACATCCTAGTCTATTCTAAGTCACAAGAAGAGCATGAAGAACACCTTCGGTGTGTTCTAAGCAAGCTTCGTGAGAACTGCCTGTATGCAAAGTTCTCCAAGTGTGAGTTTTGGCTGCCTCAAGTAACTATCTTGGTCACGTCATCTCTGCCAAGGGCATTGCAGTAAATCCGGAAACTGTGAAGACAATTGTTGAATGGATTCCTCCTGTCAATGTCAAAGAAGTGCGGAGTTTCCTTGGTTTGGCTAGTTATTGCCGTCGCTTCGTTCAGAACTTTTCGAAGATAGCAAAGCCTCTTACCGATCTCCTCAAGAAAGGCAAGAAATACCTTTGGACTCCTGCATGTCAAGCAAGCTTTGAGACACTCAAAGAGAAGCTCACTTCCACACCAGTCTTGGTTCCTCCGGATACATCCAAGCCGTTTCAGATCTTCTGTGATGCCTCTTTGCATGGATTGGGTGCGGTCCTGATGCAAGAAAAGCAAGTTGTTGCTTATGCCTCTCGTCAGTTGAAGACGCATGAGATCAACTATCCTACACATGACCTCGAGCTCGCAGCAGTTGTCTTTGCTTTGAAAGTATGGAGGCACTACTTGCTTGGCAACCGTTGTGAGATCTTTTCTGATCACAAGAGTCTGAAGTATATCTTTACTCAACCTGATCTCAACCTTCGGCAAAGGAGATGGATTGAAGCAATCAATGACTTCGATTTGACCATCAACTACACTCCGGGAAAAGCTAATGTTATGGCAGATGCTCTCAGCCGCAAAGCTTATGTCAACAACCTCATGATGGAAGAACAAACCTCTCTTGTGCGAGGAATTCGTCACTCAACACGAAATTGTGGAACAAGGGTATCTCTGAACCTTCTAGCAACACCTCTCTTGGAAGAAAAGGTTCGCTCTTCTCAGCTTGGTGATCCAGACACAAGAAAGATCATCTCGAGATTCAGCTTCCGAAGTATGAGTCCTTCCACGTCGATGATCAAGGCACGCTTTTCTTTGAACACCGGATGTTTGTTCCGAACTACCCGGGTTTGAGAGAGCAAGTTCTCAAGGAGGCGCACGATTCTGTTCTTTCTATCCACCCTGGCAGCACAAAGATGTACATGGACTTGAAAACACAATATTGGTGGCCTGGTTTGAAAAGGTATTGTGCCAAGTATGTCTCAGAGTGTGATGTCCGCAGCAGTGAAAGCTGTTCATCGAAACCTTCGGTCTTCTACAGCCATTGAAACCCCGAATGGAAATGGGAGAAAGTAGAGATGGACTTAATCACTGGTTTTCCGAGGTCGCAGAAGGGCAACAATGCAATCTTTGTTGTCATTGACAGCTTTCTAAAGTGGCTCACTTCTTCCCGTCAAGGAAACCATTTACGCAATTCAGTTGGCGGAGCTCTATATCAATGTAATTGTCTCTCTGTATGGGGTTCCTCTCGAGATCAGATTCACTGGTGGAAGCATCTTCACTTCCAAGTTCTAGGAGAGTTTCCAAAATGCTTTGGGAACAAAGTTGAACTTCAGCACAGCTTACCACCCTCAGACGCAAGGACAAGTTGAAAGGATCAATCAGATACTGGAAGATATGCTTCGAGCTTGCGTCATCTCGTTCGGCATGAAATGGGAAGAATGTCTTCCTTATGCTGAGTTCTCTTACAACAACAACTTCCGAAAAGTCTAAAGATGGCACCATTTGAGGCTCTTTATGGTCGCAAGTGCAGAACTCCGATTGGTTGGTGGTGCGGTGAAAGAATCTTGTTTGGCCCCGACATTGTGACTCAAGCGAGGAGAAGGTTCACATCATTCTTGAAAATCTGAGGATTGCTCAAAGTCGCCAAGAGCAATTATGACAGGAAGCACACGACATGGAGTATGTCCCTGGTGATCTCGTTTACCTTCGTGTCACTCCCATGAGAGGCACGCACCGCTTTGGTATCAAAGGAAAGCTGGCTCCTAGATACATCGGTCCCTTCAAAGTTCGTGGAAGAAGAGGAGAAGTTGCTTATGCTCTTGAGCTCCGAAAACTCAAGGTCCATGATGTTTTCCACATCTCTCAACTCAAGAAATGCTTCAAGGATCCCGGCAGGACCGTGGACCATGAGCTTATCAATCTCCAAGAAGACCTGTCTTATCAAGAACACCCCACAAAAATCCTTGAAGTCGCAGAAAGAAGGACTGCAACAAGTCCATCAAGTTACGCAAGGTGCAATGGTCGCACCATTCCGTTGATGAAGCCACTTGGGAGCGTGAAGATGAGCTCCATGCCAAGTATCCTACCCTCTTTGTGTCTTCTTCTTCCTAGAATCTGGTAGATTCCGGTTTAGTGGGGGAGAGTTGTAGCATCCCAATTGTCTAACAATTGTAATGCTACTTGGTCTAGTAATATAATGGCTACTTCAAATATATAATTGTTGCATCATCATTATATCCTGCTCATGTCATCATGCCACCTTGCATTTGAGCATCATATAAAACCCTTTCTCATTTGGTTCTTATCTCATATGCATTATTAATTGTATTTGCCTCTTGATATTGTATTTGGTTCTTGATATATTGTTTCAATGCCCAAGTTGAGTTGGGGGCATATCTCTTATTAACTCCACCACCTTTTTCTTTCACCACCTTATAATTCCACCATCCAACTAAATATGAGCTTGGCACTTATTGGTTTTACCTCTAGCTCATGTGGGTTGGGATGGATCCGATTCTTGTCCACATGCTCTCATCTTAGCATCATGTTGTTTTCACATCATTGATATATGAGAGCCACATGGCCACCTTTGCATGCCTTGTGAGTGGAACCTTTCTCCTAGCTTCCATATGGTTTATCATGGAATTATGCTAATGTTGGAATATTTTGGGACTATTGATCATCTAGTGGAACATACACACTAGCATGTCCCATTCTATTTCAAACATGGCTATCTCCATCTATTCCACTTGGAATTCTTTCTAGATTCTTTTGCTTGGGCCTTACTCCAATTTTGGGAATGCATAATAATAATGCCATGTAATAACATTGTTTTCACAAGAATCAACATGGCATTAAATATTTGCATGGGCCATGCAAGTACCACCTTTTTGCTTGTCATTTGGTTTTTACTTGTTTTTGGTTGGATCATGCCATCTCTCATCTATCTCTCGCCCCTTTTAGCTTGATCTTAATTTGATCTAGCTTAAACCCTATCATCACATCCCTCTCTCTTTTCTTGTCTTGTTTTTGTTTGATCTTGGTTAGTCTTGGCTTGTCCTTGTCCATAGCAAACCCTAGCTACAAATCTCTCCATCTCCTCTAATCTACCCATACCCCCCATCTAAGCAAAACCCTAACCCTAACTTTGCCACACCTCTTCTCTCTTTCTTCTCTCTCCTTTCACCTCTTGTTTGGTCATGCTCCAAACCTAGCTACCATGCCTCTTTATCTCCAACCCCTAGATCATCACCCTACCCCCCTCTCCTAAACCCTAATCCACACCTAATCTAGACCAAACCCTAAACCTACCTCTCTCTCTCGGCCTCTCTCCTTCTCTCACTAGCTGGCCCCACCATGCCACCTAGCTACCCCACCCTGCACCCTAGCTACACCGAGCCATACCTAACCCTAACCCGAGCCTAGCTCTAACCCTACCCGAGGCTACCCCCTCTCCCTCTAGCTCTCCCTCTCCCTGCCTTGTGGCCCTACCCCGAGCCTCCCCTGCCTCCTTGGCCTCACCCTGCCGTCCCCACCTGCCAGCTGCCCCTGCCCTGCCCGAGCACGTGAGGGTGGAGGAGGAAAAGGTGGCCGAGCCACCTTTATCTCCAACCACTCCCCCACGGCAGCCTCTCCCTCCCTCTGCTTATCTCCTGCCTCTCTGCCTCACCAGACCATCCCAGATCCACCCCAAGGACGCCTGCTCCTCCCTCTCTCCTCCACCACCGCCCCCTCGCCGGAAAACCCTCGGCCTCCACCGCCCTGACTCAAACCAGCCGGCGGCGTGACGCGCTAGGTGTCGAGGAAGATCGAGGAGGCTCCCCTGCAACGTCCAGTAGCCGCCAGCGAGAAGGAGGAGTACCAGAACCACCAGGCCGACGCTGCACCGACGAGAAACCCTAGTCTGCTCGGCCCCTGCATCACCGTCGATCGCCTGCGCCTCGAGCCGAACCACCGCCACCGACAGCCTCGTGGTGAGCCCTCCTCCTCGACACGGTCCGCCCTAGATTCGCGGACGTTTGTGGTGCACGCCTGCGGCGCCGCGTCAAGGCTCGTCCGCCTCACAGAAGCGTCGCAGAAGCCCTAGCTAGGCCGCGCCCACCTCTCTGACACCTAGCCCAAGCCACCGCAGCGGTAGCCGTCACACATGAGCCCTGTGTCGAGAGATCGATCCCGCCAGCGTGCTGCTCTGTCGCGCATCGACCGCTTCGTCGAGATGCAGAAGAGAAACAAGGCGCGTGGTCGCTTTCGCGATACCCCCACGTTTTGTCTCAGCTAACCCGCGATCCTAACGGACCCACTAGTCACCAAGGCCAGCGTTTTTTTGCGAAGAACCCCTGCCTCTAGTAATCTCAACCCGGCGCTCCATCTAGGCCCCATCTGCTGCTGTCGCCTTCGCTCACGACACGTGGGCCTGCGAGGCCGTTGGCCCACCTGTCTGCCTCCTGGGCTAGCTATCTGCACGGTGAGAAACGCCTGTGCTGCATGCTATGATGCTGAGTCAGCCTAGCCCCACCCGTCAGCGATAGTGGCTAGGACTGCCTGGGTATAAAAAGTAATTCAGTCTATCTGCTTAAATTCAAATATATTTTTTCAAATTAATTCAAATTCAATTTAAATTCTGTTTTCAAATATCTTTTCAATTATTAATCCAAATAATACAATTAATATATGTTTTCAAATCAGAAAAATGTGAGGATTTCAAATATGCAATCCAAAATATATTTTGAACATTCAAAATTCCAAGTCTATTTAAATTACAATAAAATGCCCCTTTTCTTTAATAAATTAATAACTTTTGTTTTATAACTCCAAATTTAATAAATGATATGTCCAAAATGATTAGCTCGACGAGAACTTTCTGTTTAGGCATTCCATTATCTGTTTTGCAGCATGCATCATATAAATATATTGTATACAGCAACTAATATGAGGATAAAATGTGACCAAAACTCAATAAAATGATTTAATCTTGTATTCCACACCTCACCCATGCCATGCTACCTTATTGCCATGCAAATTGTGCATCATTCATCATGGCATGATTGTTTGCTTGATGCATTTAATTCATATGCTTGTGCACTTTATTTATATTGGCCCTTGTTTGTTTGGTTCTTCTTCGAATAGACGCGGAGCAGGGGATATATCAAGAGAACCAGGAGCACTACCCAGATCCATCACTTGCTTCAACTGAGCTGCCAGGCAAGCACTACCACATGCTTGCATACATATAGTACCTATTGCCTCTATCTTATTCTAGCATCATTGAGTCGCGATTGCACTAATCTGAATCCAATTATTGCATAGCCTTTACTTTTAAACCCCACCGAAGCTTGTTCCTCCACCCCATGAGCCATTACTACAGGAGTTGTTTGAGCCATGCGAGTCGTAGAACAGCATGTGTAGGGTTTGTGAGTGTTTGATGAATAACGAGGTACCTAAACAACTTAACCTGAGTAGTAATGGGATAACTAATGAAAGTGGCATCGGTGAGCCATATTCGCTATTTGGTTTTTCAGGCTCACTTGTGTCCCGTGGGACCCCGAGTACTTGATTCCTGTTCCTTGAATATTCGTGCTATCCACATCCGGGAGGCTTATGAACCCCGAGCGAGCTTGATTCATTCTTATTTCTTGGGGCCACAAACTAGTTTGAGGTTTTATTTACTATCCTGTACTTATGCCATGCTTTACTGCTTTATTTAAATTGTGCAGTCTTCGACACTGCATCGCTTAGGTCCGTGACCCGTTTTCGCTGTATCGACAAGCCCAGTCATACTTTCGGGTTCCCAGTCGTTTACACCGCCACACAAACCTTGAGTCCGTCCTCAGAGCGGCCAGCTTCTATGGTAGCTTAATGGGGTGGCCCCCTGAAATATTTTTGAATCCTGCAATTGCTTTGTCGTGACTGTCTCGTTGGGTTTTGATTTGGTTTTTCCGAGGCATATCGAGTGTGTGTTGCTATTTGTGCACCCCTGCAGGGTAAAACTTTCTGAAAGCCGTGTCCGCGTTATGGGCGACTTGGAGCACAGCTCGATCATAGACAAGCATAACTAAAGTACCACTTTTAATTTGACTAGACTAGGTACCTGACTAGTAAATAGTGCAACACTCACGGAATGGGTAATAAAACTGCCAACGGATGGAGGGTTGTTCGTCCGCTTCCTCGTCGGTAAGCGAGGAGGAGGATGGATCTGTGGATATTACCGTTATAACTGTTATAACTGTTGTTATTAATTCACGGACATCCGTCTATCTCTGGTTAGGCGGATGGTTAGCGAGTATCTATAGAACTGTTAGGGTTTATCTTTTGCTGCAATTGCGTCACCCCAGGTTGTGTCCCCTTTAGAGGCATAAAGACTTGCTGAGTACCCCTAGGGTCTCACACGATAAATTATTGGTTCAGATGAACAGTACACTGCAAGATGGATACTGGGTGGAAGAGACGGACGATGTGGGCAACGAACATTCGTGTAGAGATTCCGAACGGGATCCGTGAGATCTGTATGGATGTGCTTATTTATGGGGCATCTTATGCCGATTTGCTTCTTATCCGTACTCGGATTTTGTCTTCCGCTTCCGCTTGATACTCTGTTGATTGATGTATGAGGAGATATCCTAAACTATTATATCTATCTAGGATATTTGGATCTTGCCGTATGGCGTTGCTATATTTCCTTTCTTTTTAGATGGAATGGCTCTGATGTACTGTTGTATGGTGGCTTGCATACATACTCATTTGTGTATGTAGTTGATCCCTTCGCTGCCGACACGCCGTTCTTGTCCCGATGTTTGGAAATGGTTGGGACGGCCGAAAGGTCTACCTGTGAATGGCATTTGGGCCCCACCGTACTATTTCAACCATTTCTGAACATCCAGGCTTGTACTAGGAGCATAATTCATCGAGGTAGTTACACGCGCTATCGTCATCTTGTTGGGAGCCTTGTCTATCTTTCTGTCACTCTCCTAGATTTATCCTATCCTGTCCATATTCTTAGTCAGTTTGTTTCTGCTCCCACTTCCGTTCACTATAGTCACCTTCTTCGTGTTCTACGCTATGTTTGTGACACGATCTCTCACCGTCTTTTCTTTCCCCGTTCCAGCTCATTACAGCTCCAGGCCTATTCAGATGCTATGTGGGCTAGTGATCCCTCTTATCGTCGTTCCCTTTCTGCTTACTGTGTTTTTCTTGGTGGTTCTCTCATTGCTTGAAAGACAAAGAAACATATTGCAGTTTTCTGTTCGAGTGCAGAGGCCGAGTTGCGAGCTGTAACATCCAAAACTTTAATCAAGGTTATCAAGTTCCTAATCACCCAATTTAGGGTTAACAAAAACTTTTATTAAGATAATGAATATGAATGCATGTGTGTGTTGCATTAGTATAGAATTGTTTGAAAATTCCATGCTTGATTGTTCTAAATGTTGTGAAATGGTTTAAAGGTGAATGCCACATCATCTAGACCGTTTACAAACAAAATCCAAAGAAAAAAATCAAATAAGAATAAATAAAGCAAATGGTCATTTTGACCAAAGTTAACCACTAGGCCACTTTAGGTGTTCCTAAAAGTGAAATTCTAACAGAAACATTTCTAATTCTTTTCCCCCTTGCTAGATCAAGTAAAGATGTACCAAGGCCCACTTTACAAACTTACAAAAACATCTAGCAAATCAATTTAAAGGACAATTCAATTTTGAATCCAATTCATATGTGAAGATCCCACTTTTTCAAAAACCCACCAAATCAATTCCCCTTGCCAATCCCAAGCAACCATAGATAACTAAGCATAAGTGTAGATCACTCACCAAAATCGAGCCAAAAATTCAAATTTAAAATTCTTTCGGCCATTGGATCAAACACCTGGTAGGCGCAGAATAAACATTTGCCTAACTTCACTATTTGGGCATTGATCACCAGACCATTTACCCTCATTCTACTCCCCCTATTCCCCCTGGTGTCGAGCAGTAGCAGCCCAGCACCCCCTTGGCTGTTTAGCACTAGTGTGCCGCTGCCCGAAGCCGCCGCGCCAGTCCGACCATGGACCGCTCCCAGCAGACCGCCCCGAGCTCGCCCATGATGCCTATAAGGTAGGCGAGACCTCGCCGCCGCTCTCTGTCCCCTCCCCGAGCAAATCCACGCCGTGGACCACCCCGGCCAAGCCACGCCTAGAGCGTCTGCGCCATGCCGAGCACGCGCCAGAGCGCCGTGCCCGACCAGCTCGCGCACGCCGCGCCTCGACCTCACCCCGCGCGCACTGCTCCGCCATGACCCCAGCAGCCGCCCGAACATCCCCGTTCGCCGCCACTTGACCCGTAGCCCTCGTGCGCCACATCGAACACCGCCTCTACCGCACAGAGCACCGCCCTCTCCCGACCCAATGCGACCGCCCCATGCCTCGCCTTTCAGACAGAGAGGACCGCCAGGAGACCACTCACTGTCTCCTACCTCCAGCCGCTCTACTAGCTGCCTGTAGCATTGCCACCGACGAGCCACGCCCATGCCGCTCGGTCCCTTCTTCGAGCTATAAAAGGAGGCCCTCTTCGTCTCCAATCCTCACAACATTCCACTCCCTTCTCACCACTAACGTGAAGGGTTTTGCAGCATAGTAAATCAAAATTTTCTACGGAAGCGAACAAAAGGAAAGCCAAGATCTAATCTAGGAGATGCAAACAACGAGAGAGATTGGATTAGATCTTCATACCCTTGAAGATTCATACAGTGAACGTTAAATCGGGCGTGGGTGATGTAGTCGTACTCGCTTCTCCTCCTCGCGATCCGATCCGATCTAGCACCACAAGTGGCGGTGCCTCCGTGAGATGCACACGTGCAGCACCTCGGCGTCTCCTCCTTCCTTGGACCAGCAAGTATGGTGGAGAGATGGATTGGATCTACAACACGACGGCGTGGTGTATTTGGTGGAGAATTTCTGCAGCAGGGCTTTGCCTGCAAACAGTCGGGAGGGAGAGAGGAAGGCAGCAGGGCTACTAGGGCTTGGAGGGAGATGTGTTGTTGGGGGGAGGGGCGCACCAGCCCTCTATATATAGAGGGGGTGCCAGCCCTGCCCATCCTCCAAGCCTATCTCAAGTTAAAACAATTTAAACACTCCCTTATCTAGAAATCCTATCTCTAGTTTAAGCGAGTTTAAACTTATCTAGGATCGGCTGGGCCCTATGGGGCCTTGTGCCCCTATTTAATGCGGCCAGGACACTCCCTCATAGGCCCATGCCCCTCCCTTAAGGTGGGACCACGTTGGCCCCTTCCGGAAGGTTCTAGAAGCTTAGGTACAATACCGATTAATCCGGAACAATTCCGAACTCCAAAACTGCCTTTGCCTTATATGAATCTTATTCTCGGACCACTCCGGAACCTCGTGATGTCCCGGATCCCATCCGAGACTCCAAAACAAAATTCATAAACCAAGTATCCAATCTATCCTAGCGTCGAGACACGTTAAGTGTGTGACCCTGCGGGTTCGAGAATATGCAGACATGATCTTCTATCAATAATCAACAGCGGGTGGGCACCCATATTGACTCCCACATACTCATCGATGATCATATCAGATGAACCACGATGCCAGGATTCAATCAATCCCATATATATATTCCCTTCGTCTCGCGATATTTTTCTTGCCCGAGAGTCGATCGTCGGTATCGTCATACCTAGTTCAATCTCGTTCACCGCAAGTACTTTACTCGTTCCGTACTCCGATATCCCGTTGTGATTAACTCCTTAACCACATGCTTGCAAGCGGTGTTGATATCGATTACGAGTGGGCCCAGTATATCTCTCCGACTTGGGAGGGACAAATCCCATCTCGATACATACAACCCAACAGATACTTTCCGATTACCTGAGAGACACCTTTATGATCACCCTCTCATAGGATGACGTTTGATGACCTCAAAGCTTCCTTCCGATACCAGGGAGTTGTATTATCTCATGGTCTAAGGAATACAATATTTGACATAAGAAAAACTTGTAAAGAGCGAACACGATGACACGATCTAATTGCTTCTTAGTTTGGGTCTATCCACCATATCATTCTCCAATGATATGATCTCATTATCAATTGACAACTCATGTCTATGGTTAGGAAACCTTAACCATCATTGATCAATGAGCTAGTCCATAGAGGCGTACTAGGGACATGGTGTTGTTCACAAACCACACAAGTATTAAAGTTTCCGCTTAATACAATTCTAGCATGGAATATAAACTTTATCATGAACAAGAATTATAATAATAACATTTTTATTATTGCCTCTAGGGCATAATTCAACAGTCTCCCACTTGCACTAGAGTCAATAATGTTGTTTACATCTGGCAACAATCTCACAACCATGGCACTGTGGTGCTGTTCTTGTTTTACACGTGGAAGAGGTTTAGTCAATGGATCTGCTACATTCAGATCTGTATGTACTTTGCTAATCTTCAGATCTCCATACGCTATATAATCTCGGATTATATGAAACTTGCAGTTGATATGCTTGGTCTTTGGATGATATCTTGGTTCCTTAGCGAGTGCTATGGCGCGGTGTTGTCACACAATATCTCTAGTGGGTCCAATACACTTGGAACCACGCCAAGCTCGATGATGAAGTTTCGATCCAAACTCCTTCACTTGGCAACCTGCAGCAGCCATGTATTCCGCTTCTACTTTAGATCCCGCGATCACGCTTTGCTTGCAGCTTCTCCACTCACAGCTCCTCCATTCAAAATATACACGTATCACTGCTGAGATTTAGAATCATCCTTGTCGGTGTCGAAACTAGCATCGATGTAACCTTTATGACGAGTTCATCACCCCATAGGCTAAGAACATTTCTTTAGTCCTATTTAGGTACCTTAGGATGTTCTTCACGGCTGTCCATGTTCCACTCTGGATCACTTTGATATCTGCCGTCAAACTAAGAGCATTGGACACATCCGGTCTAGTACACAACATGGCATACATGATGGAACCTATGGCGAGGCATAAGGCACTTTGCTCATAGCTTCCCTATCATTTACCGTGGCTGGACCGAGCCTTGCTCAATATCTTACTCGACAACATAGGCTTTGAACCTTTCAATGCCTTATCCATTCTGAACCTTTTGAACTTTGTCTAGGTATGTACTTTGGCTTAAAGCTATCGAGCGTCTTTGTCTATCTCTATAGATTTTGATGCCCAATATATAAGCTTCACCTAGGTCTTTCATTGAAAAACACTTGTTCAAATAACTCTTCACATCGTTAAGCATGTTGATGTCATTTCCAATAATCAATATGTCATCCACATATAGTACCGAAGCGCCACCGAGCTCCCACTCACTTTCTTGTAGATGCAAGCTTGTAGCAATTTGGAACAAATCCAAAGCTCTTGATCACTTGATCAAAGCGAAGGTTCCAACTCCGAGATGCTTGCTTGATCCATAAATGGAGCGCTGAAGTTTGCATACTTTATCGGCATCCTTAGGATCGACAAAACCTTGGGTTGCATCATATACAACTCTTCATCAATGTTGCCATTGAGGAAAGCGATCTTGACATCCATTTGCCATATTTCATAATCATGAAACGCAGCAATTGCTAATAAAATCGAATGGACTTAAACATCGCTACGGGAGAGAAAGTCTCATCGTAGTCAACACCTTGAACTTGTCGAAAACCTTTCGCAACAAGCTGTGCTTTATAGACGGTAACATTACCATCCGCATCCGTTTTCTTCTTGAAGATCCATTTGCACTCAACGGCCTTTGATTGCTAGGAGGTCCACCAAAGTCCATACTTGGTTTTCGCTCATGGATCCCAATTGGTTCATGGCTTCTAGCCATTTCTCGGACTGGGCTCATCATCGCTTCCTCATAGTTCGTAGGTTCACTTTGTCTTCTACTAACAAGACAGTCAAGACAGGTTGCCGTACCACTCGGGAGGCACGCGACCTTGTCGACTGCGGACGTTCGATGTGACATCGTCAAAGCTTCATGATCCTTGTCATTAGCTTCCTCTATTGTTGGTGCAGGTGACCTTTGGAACAATTTCAGGTCTTTGCTACTCTCCAATTCAAGAGAAGGTTCAATAACCTCGTCTAGCTCTACTTTCCTCCCACTCACTTCTTTCGAGAGAAACTCCTTCTCAAGAAAGGAACCGTTCTTTGCGACAAACACTTTGCCTTTGGTTCTGTGATAGAAGGTATACCCAATAGTTTCCTTAGGGTATCCTATGAAGACGCATTTCTCCGCTTTGGGTTCGACCTTGTCCGGCATCAACTTCTTGACGTAAAGCCGCATCCCCAAACTTTAAGAAAGCGACAACTTAGGTTTAGCACCAAACCATAGTTCATACGGTGTCGTCTCAACGGATTTAGATGGAGCCCTATTTAAAGTGAATGCAGCGGTTTCTAATGCATAACCCCAAAAGGATAACGGCAAATCAGTAAGAGACATCATCGATCGGACCATATCTAATAGGGTTCGATTCCGGCGTTCAGACACACCATTGCGCTGTCGTGTTCCGGGTGGCGTGAGTTGTGAAGCGATTCCACTTGCCTTGAGATGCGTGAGAAAATCATAACTCAAATATTCGCCCCCACGATCGGATCGTAGAAACTTAATCTTTCTGTTATGATGGTTCTCCACTTCATTCTTAAATTCTTTGAACTTTTCAAACGTTTCAGATTTATGTTTCATTAAATAGATATACCCATATCTACTTAAGTCATCGGTAAAAGTGAGAAAATAGCGATATCCACCGCGCGTCGAAACACTCATCGGTCCGCATACATCGGTATGTATGATTTCCAACAAGTCCGTTGCTCGCTCCATCATACCGGAGAACGGAGTTTTGATCATCTTGCCCATGAGGCATGGTTCAAATGTGTCAAATGATTCAAAATCAAGAGACTCCAAAAGTCCATCAGAATGGAGTTTCTTCATGCGCTTTACACCAATATGACCTGAGCACGATTACCACAAATAAGTAGTATTATCACTATCTACTTTGCATCTCTTAGCCTCAATGTTATGGATGTGTGTTTCATCCCTTTCGAGATTTAGAAGAAATAAACCATTTACAAGGGGTGCATGACCATAAAAGATGTTACTCATATAAATAGAACAACCATTATTCTCCGATTTAAATGAATAACCGTCTTGCAATAAACACGATCCAGAAATAATGTTCATGCTCAACGTAGGCAAATAATAACATTTATTAAGGTTTAAAACTAATCCCGAAGGTAAAACTAAGGAGGCGTCGGCGCCATCACATCAACTCTTGATCCATTGCCAACGCATCGTCACCTCATCCCTCGCAAGCCGTCTATTCCGTAGCTCTGTTTGAGTTACAAATATTAGCAACCGAACAGTATCAAATACCGGGCACTACAACGAGGGCTAGTAAGGAAAACATCAATAACATGTATATCAAATATACCTTTGATGGTGCCACCTTCTTGTCCGCTAAGTACTTGGACGATTCGCTTCGATGACCCTTGTCCTTGCAATAGAAGCACTCGATGTCGGCTTAGGACCAGACTTGAGCTTCTTCTCAGCGAGGGCGGCGCTTACCGCCGCCTTCTTGAAGGATTCTTTGCTCCTTACCTTTCTTAAAGGAGGGCTTGTTGACCATCAACACATGATTATCCTTCTTGATGTCCACCTCGCAGCCTTCACTTTGCAAAGAGCTCGGTGATCGTATCGATGGAACCAATCTGATTATGAGTCACTACAAAACTTTTGTAGCTGGGAGGAGTGATTGCAGAACCACTGTCAATCTTGAGCTCCTCTGGAATCTTGCATCCGATTGCTCAAAGGCGTTGAGTGTAGCCGACATCTTAATGGCGTGCTCACTAACGGAACTCCTTCCTCCATCTTGCGATTAAAGAACTTCTCGGAGATCTCATATCTCTCGAGCGGGCTGAGTGCGAAACATGGTTTCAGCTCCTCGAGAATCTCAAAGGGCCGGGATAGTTTTCAAAACGATTTTGAAGTTCGGTTCCATAGCAAACAACATGGTGCTCTTAATCACACCATAATCATCTTTGCGGTGATAGATAGCTTTCTCATCGGCCAGCGCTGATTGCGTGAGGGGGTTACCTAACGCTTTCTCAAGGACATAGTCCTTTTGTCCATGACAGAATGATTCTTAGATTGCGGAACCGGTTGGTGAAGTTACACCCATTGTTTCTAAGCTTTTCTTTCTCAGCAAAAAGCGTTGAAGTTGAAATTGGACTTGGCCATGTGATCTACAGTATTTGCAAGTACAATTTAGACTATGTTCATGATAAATAGTTCAACTTAATCAAATTACTAGATGAACTCCCACTAAATTCAACAGCCCTCAAGTTGTTTAGTGAACACGATCCAAATTCACCACACCTAATCCGATCATCACGAGAAGAGATGTGGTTTCAATGGTGGACAACAAAGTGTCGATCATATCATTCATATGACTCATGCTTAACCTTTCGGTTCTTGTGTTCGAGGCCATATGCATACATGCTAGGCTCGTCAAGTTAGACCCAAGTATTTCCGCGTGTGCAAAACTGGCTTGCACCCGTTGTATGTGAGCGAGAGTCTATAGCACCCGATCATCACGTGATGCTTGGACACGACGAACTTTATAGCAGTGCATACTTGGGAGAACACAGTTTTATCTTGATCTTTAAGTGAGGAATCATCTTATAATGCTACCGTCATGATCTAAGCATAATAAGATACATAAAAGGATAAACATCACATGCATATAACTTTATGTGACATGGTATAGCCAATCTTCGCGCAATGATCTCCATCTTGTGCGTTCCAGCATGATCTCCATCACTCCACCATGATTGCCTCCACCATGAATAGCAACTACAACTATTGCTAACTACTTAGCGACAAAGTAAAGCTATTACATGGCGTATAAGAAGTTGACTCGCAGGTCATACACAATTATAAAGACAACCATATGGCTCCTGCCGGTTGTGTACTCATCGACATGCAAGTCGTGAAACATTACAAAACATGATTATCGCATACAATATACACATCACATCTTGGGCCATACCATATCACAGAAAACACTCCCTACAAAAACAAGTTAGACGCCTCTACTTTGTTGTTGCATGTTTTACGTGGCTTATGGGAGTAGATGCTAAGAACGATTCTTACCTACGGAAAGCCAGCGGTGATATTATGGTTGCCAAACTCAGTGTTAATCCCATGACAACTATAGTGAGAGAAATTGACATCCACCAGCCGCATGTATGGTACAAGCCACACGTCAAGTGCGGAGCGGTCTCATGACGGCGTCGCGTAAGGTTGGCCTGGACCGCTTCAATCTCACTACCAGCGTCATAAGAAGAACACAAACAAGAGGCTTGCAACAGAAAACATCAACGCCCAACAACCATGTTGCGTTCTACTCGTGAATCACATCTACGCATAGATCTAGCTCGATACCCTTTGAAGGGTTTCGTAGCATAGTAAATCAAAATTTTCTCACGAGCGAGCAGAAGGAAAGCCAAGATCTAATCTAGGAGATGCAAACAACGAGAGAGATTGGATTAGATCTTCATACCCTTGAAGATTACGCTGGAGAACGTTAAATCGGAACGTGGGTGATGTAGTCGTACTCGCTTCTCCTCCTCGCGATCCGATCCGATCTAGCACCACAAGTGGCGGTGCCTCCGTGAGATGCACACGTGCAGCACCTCGACGTCTCCTCCTTCCTTGGACCAGCAAGTATGGTGGAGAGATGGATTGGATCTACAACACGACGGCGTGGTGTATTTGGTGGAGAATTTCTGCAGGAGGGCTTCGCCTGCAAACAGTCGGGAGGGAGAGAGGAAGGCAGCAGGGCTACTAGGGCTTGGAGGGAGATGTGTTGTTGGGGGGAGGGGGCGCACCAGCCCTCTATATATAGAGGGGGGGGTGTGGCCATCCCTTGTCCATCCTCCAAGCCTATCTCTAGTTTAAACAATTTAAACTCTCCCTTATCTAGAAATCCTATCTCTAGTTTAAACGAGTTTAAACTTATCTAGGATCGGCTGGGCCCTATGGGGCCTTGTGCCCCTGGCCCAATGCGGCCAGGACACTCCCTCATAGTCCCATGCCCCCTCCCGGAAGGTGGGACCACGTTGGCCCCCTTCCGGAAGGTTCTAGAAGCTTCCGGTACAATACCGATTAATCCGGAACAATTCCGAACTCCAAAAACTGCACTGCCTTATATGAATCTTATTCTCCGGACCACTCTGGAACCTCTCGTGATGTCCCAGATCCCATCCGAGACTCCGAACAAAAATTCATAAACCAAGTATCCAATCTATCCTAGCGTCGAGACACGTTAAGTGTGTGACCCTGCGGGTTCGAGAATATGCAGACATGATCTTCTATCAATAATCAACGGGTGCAGGCACACATATTGACTCCCACACATTCATCGATGATCATATCGGATGAACCACGATGCCAGGATTCAATCAATCCCATATATATATTCCCTTCGTCTCGCGATATTTTACTTGCCCGAGATTCGATCGTCGGTATCGTCATACCTAGTTCAATCTCGTTCACAGCAAGTACTTTACTCGTTCCGTAATCCGATATCACTTTGTGATTAACTCCTTAACCACATGCTTGCAAGCGGTGTTGATATCGATTACCGAGTGGGCCCGAAGTATATCTCTCCGACTTGGGAGGGAAAAATCCCATCTCGATACATACAACCCAACAGATACTTTCCGATTACCTGAGAGACACCTTTATGATCACCCTCTCATAGGATGACGTTTGATGACCTCAAAGCTTTCTTCCGATACCAGGGAGTTGTATTATCTCATGGTCTAAGGAATACAATATTTGACATAAGAAAAACTTCGCAAAGACGAACACGATGACACGATCTAATTGCTTCGCTTAGTTTGGGTCTATCCACCATATCATTCTTCAATGATATGATCTCATTATCAATTGACAACTCATGTCTATGGTTAGGAAACCTTAACCATCATTGATCAATGAGCTAGTCCATAGAGGCGTACTAGGGACACGGTGTTGTTCACAAACCACACAAGTATTAAAGTTTCCGCTTAATACAATTCTAGCATGGAATATAAACTTTATCATGAACAAGAATTATAATAATAACATCTTTATTATTGCCTCTAGGGCATAATTCCAACATAACGCTCCCACACTCTCCCCGGAGCAAGGAGAGCCTCAGTCCACCGGAATTTCGCTGGAGTTTGCCGCTGCAGAAGAGAAGAGGCGTCGTCGATTAGAGCCACCCCAGGAGCCGCCGCGACCACGTCTCTAACCGCCGTCGTCTACCAGCTCGAACGCCCCCACCGTCGACCATAGCTGGAGCCGAGGTGAGCCCCCGTAGACCTCCACCGTTCCACTAGGGTTCGTCCTCGCTGGAGACCTGTTTACCGGGGACGACGAAACAGAGCCGTTCGATCGTAGTCTAATCGCACAGCTGAGTTTGAAACGTACCGCTTCGCATAGTAACAGCCACTGACGCCTAGACCCCCCTGTCAGCAGCCCACTGCATGCGTGCTGTGCCGAATGGGCCGACCCATTTCCTTTCCCGCACTAGCCTGATACATTCAAACGTATCTATAATTTTTGATGTTCCATGCTTATTTAGTATCTACTTTGCTTTGCTTTCTTAACACTTTGAGGTATTTTTATATGTTTTCTGGGACTAACCTATTAACAAGATGCCACAGTGCAAGTCTGTTTTTAGTTCCAGAAAAGGCAGAAAATCAATATTCTCAAAATTGAACGGGACAAAAGCCAATATGCCTATTTTTCCTAAAGCAACACGGAAACACGAAGCAGAGACGGAGTAGGTCACCAGGGTGGGCACACCATATGGTGGCGCGGGATAGCCCTGGCCGCGCCACCAGGTGGTGTGGGCCCCCTGGCCGCCCACCGACCTTACCTCTTCGCCTATAAGATGCCTCCCGATGCAAAAACCCTAAATTAACCAGCCTCCAGCCACGAAAAGTTCCGCAACGCCGCCGCCACCGAAGGGGAGATTCGAGGGATAGGAAGTCTCTGCTCCGGCACCCTACCGGGACGGGGAAGTGCCCCCGAAGCCATCTCCATCGATCTCCACCACCATCTCCATCACTGTTGTTGATTCCCATGATGATGAGGGAGTAGTTCTTCCTCGAGGCTAAGGGTTCTACTAGTAGCTATGTGTTCATCTCTCTCTCTATGCATGATCATATTGTGATCATGAGCTTTGTAATTAAGTAGATCTACCTTGCTACTCAAGTGCTTTAATAGATCTCTGCTCTCCCCATGTGTGTGAAAGTGACAGCGTGCACACCATGGTGGCACTTAGGCTAGAGATTACAAATACTTGTCATGAGTTATATTTGGAGTTGGATGTCTCTATGAAATTGTGGTGTTTGTTGGAACCATCTAGTACTTAGAGTGATAGTGTGGGGTTATCTAGATGGGGAAAGCGAACTTTGAGGAGTGCTGTTATAGCCCTACCATGGATTAGAGTGTCCAACCAGAGAGTAGTTCAGAGTAGTATCATAAAGAGAAGAAATTTATATGAGAGTGTTCACTAGTGAAAGTATGATCCCTAGGCCTTGTTTCTAAGCATTGAAACACAGTTTGCAACTAGATCTGTTACATGTTTGCTTGCTGCTATCTTTATTTCAGTTTTTCTTTAGTCTCTTCCACGCCATCAAGCTATTTTCTGGCACCGTTATCATTTATAATTATCCATACCACTTGTATTTCACTATCTCTTCGCTGAACTAGTGCACCTATACGCCTGACAAGTGTATTGGGTGTGTTGGGGACACAAGAGACTTCTTGTATCTTGATTGCAGGGTTGCTTGAGAGGTGATAACTTTGACCACTTCCTCCCTGAGTTCGATAAACCTTGGGTGATCCACTTAAGGGAAAACTTGCTGCTGTTCTAGAAACCTCTGCATTTGGAGGCCCAACAACTGTCTGCAAGAATAAGAGTTAGTAGACATCAAGCTATTTTCTGGCACCGTTGCCGGGGAGGTAAGGTAAAAGGTACTCACATCCTCTGGCTACTAAGCTATCTTCTAGTACTGTTGCTGGTGTGTGAGTGCTCGAAGTTATTTCCTTTAGATTCTGCAATTTTGTCTTTTTGTTTCTTGTTTTTATTTTTACTAGTTAGGCTTAATGGAAAACAACAACAAAATTAGAGAGCTTTATAGTATTTATCTTGAGTTAGGACATGAAGTGCTTGAAGAGAAAATTAAAAAACCTATGGAACTTTATTTGCATGCTAATAGCAATGTTGTTAGTATGAATTCTTTGGACACCATTATTGCTAATTCTATGGAAAAGTCTAAGCTTGGGGAAGCTAGTTTTTATGAAAATGATCTTTTTAGTTCCCCAGCTTTGGAAGATAGCCATTCTATTGCTTATGATGATATCAAACCTCCAATATATGATGATTACAATGATGAATATGATATTTTCAGTCCACCTATTATTGAGGAGAAAATTAATTATGATTACAATATGCCTTCTATATTTGATGATTATGGTGATGAGAATAATAATGATAGCTATTTTGTTGAATTTGCTCCCACTACAATTAATAAGAATGACTATGTTTATGTGGGGAGTATTAATTCTTTTATGCATGTGGCTCATGATAAGAAGGTTTCATATGATAGTTATATTGTTAATTTTATTTATGATGCTACTGAAAGTTATTATGAGAGAGGGAAACATGGTTTTATGCATCTCAATAATATTGAGTTTCCCCTCTTTATGTTGAAACTCTTGAAGTTGCACTTATTTTGCTTTACTATGCTTGTTGCTTTGTGCTTTCATGACTTGTTTCTTTACAAGATTCCTATGCAGAGGAAGTGGGTTAGACTTAAATGTGCTTTGAATTTGCTTCTTGATGCTCACTTTTACTTCAATTTATATTTCTTATGTGAGCATCTTCTCAAGCTATCATGCCTAACATAAAGGCGTTAAAGAAAAGTACTTATTGGGAGATAACCCAAAGTTTTAGATGAGTCTTGGAAGTTATTACCTCTGTAATAACTGCTCCTTATTCTTTTATTTGCTTTTTGTGCCAAGAGTAACCTCTAATGAGAGAGAAGTAAGACTTGGGAAAGTTGCTGTCCCGAAATAGATTTTTGTGCTTCACCGTAAAAAATCGTGTAAAATCTCTGTACATCGTTTTGAGGCATGAATTTTTGTGCTTCTGCCCCAGGTTGTTATATAACTTTCGTTAGTTCAACACTTTTTGATTTGAGCAACAGAAGGTCTCCGAAAATATTGGTTTTTACCTGCTGGTCTGTTTTGACAGATTTCTGCCGTTATTTGCATTTGCTTCTTGTTGATTCTTTTTTGGGTTCTTTTTGGGGAATTGAGCTGTCTGAGGGAAGTGCTACAGTATCTTGTGTTTTAATGGAAGTTTTATTGGTGTTGAAACTTAACCTAAAGACTTATTATCTTGAGTACACTAATGTTGCTAATAAAGATTGTGTGAAGTTTTGTATGAAGGAAAAATTTCAGGTGTATGGAGAGAATGATGTAATGAGATGAAGAATGGACTAAAGCTCAAGCTTGGGGATGCCACGCGTGTCACCCCAAGAAATATCCAAGAAGTACAAGCGTCAAAGCTTGGGGATGCCCAAGGCATCCCCTTCTTCATCGATAAAAATCTCAGGTTTCTTCCAAACACTTCATTTTTATTGTTTCATGCACAGTTGTGTTGTTCTTGGAGCGTCTTCGTTTTTGTTTTTAGTTTTATTTTGCTTTGTTTGCTGCAATAAGTTGGTTGGATCCCAGTACTTCTTTTGGAGATACACACACTCCATTTTCATTGTTTAGAACACTCTAGTTTTCATTCTTATTGTTTTGTAAGTGTTCTGTTTTGCTAGCACTGTGTTTAGCCTTAGTTTTCTTGTGCTTCTAGCTTAGAACTTTTTAGTTCTTCTTTGTGGATTTGTGAGACAAGCTTACTAATATTTATTTATTATTATATTTGTGAGTTGTTTCAAATAAGTCGATTGGTGTTGGAAAAGAGTAGGAAAAGTTCATGCTTGAGTGGTAAAGAGAGCTTGTTTTTGACTGTTGCCTATGCTTTTTCATACCATGCTTGATTTTGTTTTGGCTTTATGCTTAGCGATCTTTGCTGTAGCATGACATGTTATAAACAATTGAGATTTCTTAATGTGCCTTGAAAGAATCATGCGTTGTTTTAGCATATAAAAGCATAATATTGTGGTATTCTCCTTTGATGCTTTATTTGGGTTGACTTGGTGATGGCTCTGTGTATGGCGCCCAAAAAAGTGCTGGTGTAGTGTTGATGTAGAGCTTGTTGGGAACCCCAAGAGGAAGGTATGATGAGCACAACAGCAAGTTTACCTCAGTATGAAACCAAGGTTTAATCGGACCAGTAGGAGCAAGGAAACACCCCAAAGGTGTTACTAGCTGAGCTTTGGCAGGGCGCACTACCGGTGCTAGTAGCAACATGGAGACCTGCACAACACAACCACAGAACTTTGTCTCCAACTTGCGATGAGGCTGTCAATCTCATCGTGTTTTGCTGAAAACAAAGGATTAAACGTATCGAATGGAAAGAAGTAAAAGTTTGCAGAAAGTAAACACAAAGTAGTAGCAGTTTGTAGATTGTATGTAAAAGACAAGGACCAGGATCCATAGTTCACTAGAGATGGCTCTCCTTAGATAGATAACATGTTGGGTGAACAAATTACAGCGGGACAATTAACAAACATCGAGAAACCAATACATGCATATACTAATCATCTAGACTCATTTGGAACTTGATTGGGCATTACAACATTATACATAGACCGCCATCCAACTGCATCTATGACTAATAATCCACCTTCAGGTTATCATCCGAACCCCCTCCAGTATTAAGTTG
This sequence comes from Avena insularis, assembly GCA_023614405.1. Classification (NCBI taxonomy): domain Eukaryota; kingdom Viridiplantae; phylum Streptophyta; class Magnoliopsida; order Poales; family Poaceae; genus Avena; species Avena insularis. The sequence continues at coordinate 203,898,102 of CM042696.1, read as the reverse complement.
CAAGCAACAGATTATTGCTTTACGAACTGCGTGTAAAGTAAACAATACGATTGTTCTATGAACAAAGGATTGTTGTTTTCTCCCTAGTAGCAATAGCACATCTAGTACCTTAGAGATTTCTGTCACTTCCCAGTTACGGAGGCATGAACCCACTATCGAGCATAAATACTAACTCTTGGAGTTGCTAGCATCTACTTGGCCAAGATAGCTACTAACAACGGAAAGCATGCAAGATCACAAATAACAAAGACATGATAGAATCAATAATCAATCTGAAATAGCATCTCAATATCCATCGGATCCCTGCAAATACAAAATGCAGAATTACAAATAGATGATCTTGATCATGAACAGAGCTCACAAGATCTAAACATGAAAGCACAAAGGAGGAGAACCAGCCATCTAGCTACTACATAGATCCATAGTCCAAGGATGAACTACTCACGCATCACACCGGAGGCTTGCATGGTGATGAAGAAGGCTTCCAGGGTGAATTCCCCTCTCCGGCAGGGTGCCGGGAAGAGCTTCAGATCCCTCCCGATCTAGGGATGGAGATGACGGCGGCTATAGACTCTTTCGTGGATTTTTGATTGGGTACTTAGGGTTTACGTCCCGAGGGCATCTTATAATCGGAAGGGGAGACCGAGGGGGTGCCAGGGGCCAACCACACCACCCCCTGGCACGGGCGCAGCCTGGCCACACGACCAGGTGGTGTGGCCGGCCTCTTGCCCTTCTCCGTCTCGTATTCTGGCACTTGACGACTTTCGGAAAAATAGGCACTTTGGCTTTTGTCCCGTCCAATTCCGAGAATATTCATTTTCTGACTTTCCTGGAACCAAAAATAGCAGAAAACAAGCAGCTGGCACTGTGGCTCTTGTTAATAGGTTAGTCCAAGAAATCATATGAAAAGTACTCCAAAGTTGGAACAAAACACAAGAAAGTGGATAAAACCAAGCATGGAACATCAAAAATTATAGATACATTTGCAATGTATCAACGTCCCCAAGCTTAACTCCTGCTTGTCCTCGCGTAGGTAAGTGATAAAAAGAAAGAATAATTTTTGAGGTGACATGCACCATCAAAGACTTGATCAAAGTATTTGTAAAACATTCAAAGCTGGGATCATAGTACTTCAATCATAACATGAAAGACAAAGTTCTAGCAATAAGCAAAGAAACTATGATGCAACATGAAAAGGCACAAACAAAAGATTCATGAATAACAATGCTTTGCAAGACGTTTGTTTGTTTCACATAAAGAAAACATAGCATAAAAGTATTCAGCTTGTCCCTCAATAGAGTATCAAATATAAATGCATAGGACACCTTCAAAGTTCATAAGAGTGACTACATACAATAGTTTAAAACAAGCAATAACAAGTTATGCATCAATCAACTAGTCTTGGAACAATGCACATAGAACTAAGAATGGCCACTATGCTCTCAAAGTAGGTGCATAAAGATAGAAGGTGGAGACTCAATATAATGGTGGAAGAAAGGCCTTCATAGAAGGAAGTAGAGATTCAAGTCTCATAAAGAGCTTCCAAAAATTATGGTACTTATAGCTTTCAGCTCTCATTGCCCCTATCATAAACATCTTGAAATGATTAAGGTTAAAGTGAACAAACTACGGTGTACATGCTTGACGAAGTATAAGTTAGAAATCTCATGTCCCTTGTATACGAGGGCCGCTCCTCATGCTACTCAAGTTTAGTCACCGGTGAGTTCTTGTCATTGTAAGTACATGTGTATCATAGAGAACCGCCAATGGGGTACCCCTTGCCCGATGATACGGAAGAATCCCCATATCAAAATGACAAGGCAAGCAGACAACGAGCATCTCATCAATCTTCTTATTTACCATGGGAATATGGTGCTTTTTTTCTCTCTCTCTTTCGTCTTTTCATAATATCTCTTTTTTTCTCTTTTTCTCCTTTTCTCAATATAGGACTCTTTTTTTAAAGAAGAATGCTTCATAGATAGCTCATTATGGTTACGCTGCAGGTTTCCACCATGTCAGCATGGACTAGACCAGCGACCCAGGCGTTTCTCTAACACATATACATAACTCCATGGACTTACAAGCTCCCCTTTCATTTCACACCGACGACACCCATATACAAAAGAGCATGATATCAACTAGGTACAAGTACCAAGTGCAATGTTGAAAGCGTTCCCATGAAAGCATGGTTCTGCTAATTCCCAACAAATAAGTGCAAGCATATACAACATAGACGACACAATGGTTAAAGTTTATTAAGGGCAAGAAAAGTAAAGTGTGCCATCAAGTTCGTGAGAGCTTTAATCGCTAGTTTTCTCATAACAAGTTTAATTTGGAAGGTAAACAAGAGCATGAATATACTTGGAATAGCATAAGCTAATAGGTAGGTATGGTGGACTCTTTGGAATTACTTGGTTTAGGGAGTTGGATGCATGAGTGGAACTCATACTTTGTTGTGGAGGCTAGCAAAATACTAGGAGCGACAAACTAAGAGAGCAATAATAGCCATAATCATGCAGAGCGACAAAACATCATTGATCAAAGCATAAATTGATACTACAAGTTGAAAACTAAAGGATCATAAAGGCTATGGTGACTTGAGATAGTCATAACATGGTGTGAGCATGCGCCAAGTCAACCCAAATAAAGCATCAAAGGAGAATACCACTATACTATGCTTTAATATGCTAAAACAACACATGATTCATCCAAGGCACATTAAGCAATCTCAATTGTTTATAATAAGTCATGCTACAGCAAAGAATACTAAGCATAAATCCAAAACAATATCAAGCATGGCATGATAGAGCATATGCCACAGTCAAAGACAAGCTCTTTTTACCACATAAGCATGAACTTTCCTACTCTTTTCCAAACCAAACCAAACTATTTGCAAACCAATGTATGAAAGAGGGGGTCCAACCAATTTATTCAGAAAACTAAGAAAACCAAGCAAACGAAAAACTAAAACAAAAACGAAAAAGAAGACGCTCTAAGAACAACACAACTGTGCATGAAACAATAAAAATGAAGCGTTTGGAAGAAACCTGAGATTTTTATTGATGAAGAAGGGGATGCCTTGGACATCCCCAAGCTTTGACGCTTGTACTTCTTGGATATTTCTTGGGGTGACACACGTGGCATCCCCAAACTTGAGCTTTAGTCCATCATTCATCTCATTACTCATTCCTTCCATACACCTGAAATTTTTCCTTCATACAAAACTTCACACAATCTTTATTAGCAACATTAGTTCACTCAAGATAAAAGGTCTTAAGGTTCAGTTATAACACCAAATAAACTTCCATTAGAACACTAGCTACTGCAGCACTTCCCTCAAAAATCTCAATTCCCCAAAAGAACTCAAAAAGGAACCAACAAGAAGCAAACGCAGAAAATGGCAGAAATCTGTTAAAACAGACCAGCAGGTAAAGACGAATTTTTTCGAAGACCTTATGTTGCTCAAATAAAAAAGTGTTGAACTAATGAAAGTTAGATAACAACCTAGGTCAGAAGAACAAAAATTCACGCCTCAAAAAGACGTTCAGAGATTTTACATGAATTTTTACGGTGAAGCACAGAAATCTGTTTCGGGACAGCAACTTTTCCAATCATTACTTCTCTCTCATTAGAGGTTACTCTTGGCACAAAAAGCAAATAAAAAGTATAAGGAGCGGTTATTACAAAAGTAATAACTTCCAAGACTCATCTAAAACTTTTGGGTTATCTCCCAATAAGTACTTTTCTTTAACGCCTTTAAGTTAGGCATAAGAAGCAAAGAAAGAATCAAGTGTTCTCAAATAAAGAAGCATTAAGACCAAATTTTGTTTTCATAGGAGAAGCAAAAGAAATCTTTTCTCTCTTTTTAGGGAAGTGTTCTATACCTTTCTTGAGTGGGAGTTGGTATTTAATGGTGCCTTCTTTCATATCAATGATGGCACCAACAGTTATAAGAAAAGGTCTTCCCAAAGTAATAGGACAAGAAGCATTGTATTCAACATCCAAAACATAGAAATCAACGGGGACATAGACATTGTTAACCATAATAAGAACATCATTAAGACCCTCCATGAGTTTATTTTTAGCATTATCATCAAGTGGGACATTCAAATAACAATCTTCAAGAGGAGGCAAATCAAGCATATCATAAATCCTTCTAGGCATAATAGAAACACTACTATCAAGATCACATAAAGCTTTGAAATTAAAGTCATTCACTTTCATATTAATGATGGGTTCCCAACCATCTTCTTGTTTAATAGGAATAGAAGCTTTATGTTTCATCTTTTCTTCTTTAATCTTTATGAGAGCATCAGTAATGTGTTTTGTAAAAGCCATGTTCATAGCACTAGCATTAGGACTTTTAGCAAGCTTTTGTAGGAACTTAATAACTTCAGAGATATTACAACCATCAAGATCAAAATCAAATTTATCATCTAAAGTAGTAGAACTATTACTAGCCTTAACACTAGTGGTGGTGATAGTAGAAACACTAATGTTTCTAGCAATTTCATCTTCTCTTTCCCACTTAGCATGTAATTCAGCTAATAGTCTATCATTTTCATCAATTCTTACTTGTATAACATTAGTAGCTGCAAAGGGATTCTCATTAGTTTCAGGTTTGGCAGCCATTTTATTCAAAGTAGATTGAGCTTCAGCCAAAGATGCTATATTTCTTTCAGCATTAGAGAGTTTTTCCTCAATAGTTTTATTGAAAGCAGTTTGCTTACTAATAAAGTCTTTAATCATAACTTCAAGTTCAGAGGGTGCACTCCTATTATTGTTGTAGGAACTTCCATAAGCATTACCATTGTTGGGAGGATAAGGCTTATAATTGTTGTTACCATAAGTATTGTTGCCAAAATTATTATTTCTTATGAAGTTCACATCAACTTGCTCGTCTTGAGCAACCAAAGAGGCTAAAGGAACATTATTTGGATCAATATGGGCTTTCCCATTAACAAGCATAGACATAATAATATCAATCTTATCACTCAAGGAGGAGGTTTCCTCAACAGAATTTACCTTCCTACCTTGTGGAGCTCTCTCAGTATCCCATTCAGAATAATTAACCATCATATTGTCCAGAAGTTTTGTTGCAGCACCCAAAGTGATGGTCATAAAGGTACCTCCAGCAGCAGAATCCAATAGGTTCCTTGAAGAATAGTTCAATCCTGCATAAAAAGTTTGGATGATCATCCAAGCGATCGATCCATGAGTGGGACAATTATTTACCAAAGATTTCATTCTTTCCCAAGCTTGAGCAACATGCTCATTATCAAGTTGTTTAAACTTCATTATTTCACTTCTCATGGATATAATCTTAGCAGGAGGATAGTACTTTCCAATAAAAGCATCTTTGCATTTAGCCCAAGAATCAATACTATTCCTAGTTAAGGAATTCAACCATTCTTTAGCCTTTCCTCTCAAAGAGAAAGGAAACAATTTTAGCTTAATAATATCACCATCTATATCCCTATGCTTTTGAATCTCACAAAGTTCAACAAAGTTATTTAGATGGGAAGCAACATCTTCATTACCAATTCCAGAAAATTGTTCTCTCATAACAAGATTGAGCAAAGCAGGTTTTATCTCAAAGAAAGTATCTTCAGGCACAGGTGGAGCAATAGGAGTGCTCATAAAATCATTGTTGTTGGTGCTAGTGAAGTCACACAACTTAGTGTTTTCAAGAGTAGTCATTTTTTTGGCTTTTCAAATAAGAAAGCAAACTTGTAAAACTATTTTTTTTGTGTTTTTGAAAAAGAAACAAGCAAACAAAGCAAAAAGAAACTAAGCAAAACAAAAATAACAAAGTAAAGAGATTGGTTATGAGGGACTCCCCTTGAAAAAGATGTCCTTGACTCCCCGGCAACGGCGCCAGAAAAATGCTTGATGGCTCTATGTATGGCGCCCAGAAAAGTGTTGGTGCGGTGTTGATGTAGAGCTTGTTGGGAACCCCAAGAGGAAGGTATGATGAGCACAACAACAAGTTTCCCTCAGTATGAAACCAAGGTTTAATCGAACCAGTAGGAGCAAGGAAACACCCCAGAGGTGTTACTAGCTGAGCTTTGGCAGGACGCACTACCGGTGCTAGTAGCAACATGGAGACATGCACAACACAACCACAGAACTTTGTCCCTAACTTGCGATGAGGTTGTCAATCTCACCGTGTTTTGCTGAAAACAAAGGATTAAACGTATCGAATGGAAAGGAGTAAAAGTTTGTAGAAAGTAAACACAAAGTAGTAACAGTTTGTAGATTGTATGTAAAAGACAAGGACCGGGATCCCTAGTTCACTAGAGGTGGCTCTCCTTAGATAGATAACATGTTGGGTGAACAAATTACAGCGGGGAAATTGACAAACATCAAGAAAGCAATACATGCATATACTAATCCTCTTGACTCCTTTGGAACTTGATTGGGCATTACAACGTTATACATAGACCGCCATCCAACTGCATCTATGACTAATAATCCACCTTCAGGTTATCATCCGAACCCCCTCCAGTATTAAGTTGCAAGCAACAGATTATTGTTTTACGAACTGCGTGTAAAGTAAACAATACTGAAAGAACATTTCTTAATCCCTAGTGTTTTGTGTGTTAGATAACAAAACCAAGGATCATTTAATGTGTGTTGAAGTGTTGCAGCTCTATTTGAGAATAAAGGGAAAAGAACTCTGCCTTTGGGGGCGGATAATCCGGCCCCACCAGGGGCGGATAATCCGCCCCTCCCTCTGCCCAAGAAGGCGCAAGCCCCAGAAGGGGGGCGGAATTTTGTCCGGATTTTCCGGCCCAGCCGGATAATCCGCCCCCCTTGCTCATCGCCAAGGCGCAAGCCCCAGAGAGGGGGCGGAGTTTTGGCCGGACTTTCCGGCTAGGCCGGATAATCCGCCCAGGCGGATTATCCGCCCCAAGATCTTCACCAAGCTTCACCAAAGGCAAAGCCCCGGAGAGGCGGAGTTTCCCGGAGAATCCGTCCTGGGGCGGAGTTTTCCAGGCGGATAATCCGCCCCTAGTGGGGCGGATAATCCGCCCCAAAGTTGTGCAACTCGAGATCCGGGAGGGGTATTTAATCCAGCCATCCCCTCCTACCGTAACGCTTGATTCATCTCGAAAAGAACAGATCAGATCTAAACGCTTCATACAAGAGTGCTCCACCTAGATCCACCCAAAGGCCCCATCCCTTGGGGAATCAAAGGAGGAGAACTCGATCTTCATCATCAGCAATCAAGCGCTTCATCTCCTCTCCATTCATTTGAGAACCTCCGATCTAGTATTTCTTGCAAATATCTAGATCCTCGCTTTTGTTTATATTGATAAACCTTGTTCTTGTGGCAGCTTGTTGTCATCCCGGAGCCCCCAATTGGTTGTGGGTGTGTGCCCGATAGTGTTGTAAAGGCACGGTTCCGCCTCAAGGGATCCAATAGTGGAGAAGGTGGATCAGGCCTCTCGTGGCGAGATCCATCGGAGAATAGGGTGAGGCCTATTGTGGCGTGGTGGTCTTAGAACCGCCCACCCCTCCAACGCAGATGTACTTCCCTTAACAAGGAAGGAACTGCGTAAAACAAATCCTGTGTCTCCGCGTGCTCCACTACGGTTTCCTCGCTCCTCTTTTACGTGCTTAGTAGTTAGGGCTACATATAGGAAAATTCTCAGAGTTGCATATCTAGAGAATTTACTTTATGTCAAGCCTAAAATTCAAAAAGTATTAAAAATTGGTTAGCACCTATTCACCCCCCCCCCTAGGTGCCCATACGATCCATTTCAATTGGTATCGAGCCTCGGCTCTTATTTGGGCTTAACCGCCTAAAAGAAGTATGGGTTCCAAGGAGATGGGAGTGATGCTCGGAGGTAGTCACCATGAGCGATATCAAGACGTTGGAAACAACCTTGGTGAGTTCAATGGAGGCTAAGATGGAAGAGATCGTCAATTGATAATGCGTCTCCACATCATGACATCACCTCCATCTAACTTCGAGGATACCACTCCGCAATCCAAGGAAGCAGGTAAAACTGTTTCCAAAGATAACAAGTGGTAGGTGATGATACTAGTAAGAGCTCCTCCGAAAAGGATAGCGGTAAGGATGGATACAATGAGGTTTCTCATGTGTATTCCTGATCCGCCTATTCCTCACCCACATATACATAATAGGGGTGATCCACCCAAGCGTAAACTTCTACTTTCTCTCAATGGCAATTTTGATGAAATCTCATGTGCAGTTCCTCCATAGAGTTGTGGAAGATCATCGAAAATGGTCTTCACGTTGGAAATCCTAACAATCTCACAAGGAGAGAAGTGGTCGATAGCCAACTCAATGCTACAGCTCTACACATAATACAGCTTGGTGTGGGTGATAAAGACATGCCACACATTCAGCATCTTAGCACAGCTAAAGAAGCTTGGGATGCTCTCACCGAGCTCTTCATCGGAAATGAAAGTATGAGAAGGAATAGATATGATGCCTTGAGCAATGAAGCTGAAGGATTTTATATGCTAGATGGAGAAGACCATGAGGACATGTATAGGAGGCTCAAGGCAATAGCTACAACCTTCAGAAACCACGGTGCAGCTCATGTTGATGATGCTTGGATCAAGCGCAAGTATGTCAGTGCTCTTATGCCATTTGAGCCCATAGATTTGAAAAGTCTCCAAGGTAGGCATAATTATCACCTCATGTCATCCAATGAGGTAATGCAAGAAATGGCCGCCTTCAAAGTGGCTGCCAAGAATGCCGAAGATGCTCGTGTAGGGGTTCGTAGCATGGAAAACAAAAATTTTCTATCGCATACAAACAAACAAGCCAAGATCTATCTACTAGATTGTAGCAACGAGTCGATGGAATAACTCACCCTCGAAGATTCCAAAGTGTTTAACGAGAGCAGATTCTCGTGGGTGATGTAGTCGATTTCTTCCGATCTCAAGATCGCGTGAGACGATCCTTCGGCAGCGTTCCATGGCGCTCCTTGATCGGTCACACGTTCGGTTTCGACGAAGACCTTCCTCTCCTTGTTCCAAAGAAAATGGAGGTTGTAGCACTCTCCTCGCGATTCGCAAAGACAACGGCGTGGTACCGAGGTAGAGGGAGATCCGCAGGCTTCGCTTAAGCCGGTAGTATGGTGGAGCTTATGAGAGAGGCTATTAGTGGTCTAGTAATTAGACACACCAATTAGAGGGCTCTAAACCAATTAGAAGGCTCTAAACCGAATAGCTCTAAACCGGGGTCTAGATCTAGGGTTTAGTTTAGAGGATAGGAAACTTGTGTGTCTAGGAGGGGAGGCCCTGCTTGCTTTTATAGGTGGGAGGGCGGCCAAGGGAGGAGTTCCTCCCCAACTCGGCCTAGGGAGGTGCGCCGCCAAGGGAGGAACCCTCCTCCAACTCGGCCTCCACCTCTCCTCCTCTTTCCCACTTCCCAAAACTGCCGTTTGACTTTCAAACTAGCCGTTTGACTTTTCAATTTAGGATTTAAATAAATCCTTTATTTGGGACAGCAAGAATACTTAGTACATGACGCAATCATTCCAATATGCAATGACACATTCATGTACCCTTCCCTCCGAGTGCCGGACATTAGGGACCTTCTAGAATGTTCGATGAAAACACCTAACCATTCCCCAACTCCAAAATGGGACTTTCCTTATATGAATCTTATTCTCCGGACCATTCCGGATCTCCTCGTGATATCCGGATCCCATCCGAGACTCAACAACATTCGGTCTCTTTCTCATAATACCATAACTACTCAAACAACGTCAATCCTTAAGTGTGTCTCCTTACGGTTCGTGAATTATGCGACATGATCGAGACACTTCTCGAACAATAACCAATAGAGGAATCTGGAAATTCATATGGCTCCCACATATTTCTCGATTACTGCGATCGAATGAACCACTTACATACGATGCCAATTTCCCTTTGTCTCACGATATGTTACTTATCCGAGGTTATGATCGTCGGTATCTCGCATACCTAGTTCATCCTCATTCTTGATAAGTACTCTTTTCTCGTTCGTGATATGTGATCCCTTGTGACCAAGTCACATGCTTGCAAGCTAATTGGATGACATTTCACCGAGAGGGCCAGAGAATATCTATCCGTCATGTGGATGGACAAATCCCTCTTGATCCATGTGTTTCAACCAATACTTTCCGAACACTCAATGCCACCTTTATAGCCACCTATTACGGTGTGGTGTTTGATGACATCAAAGCATCCATCCAAAGAAAGGCAATATGCATGATCTCATGGTGAAGGAATTAGGTTACTATGTATCGAGAAAGCATATAGCAATTGAACTATTGAAATGACTTGATCTTTATGCTACGCTTGTCTATAGGAGTATGTCCACCATATCATTCTCCTAACGATATGATCTTGTTGTTGATAACATCTCAATGTTCATGATAGGAAACCACAATCATCAATCAACCAACAAGCTAGTGAAGTATAGAGGCTATACCAGGGACTTTAAATTAAGTTTACAAATCACACAAGTATTAATGGTTTCCTTGTTAATACTATTATAGCATGAATGTAAACATTTATCATAAACACAAAGATATATAATAACTACATTTATTATTACCTCTAGGGCATATATCCAACAGTCTCCCACTTGCACTAGAGTCATCTAATCTAGATTACATGGTAATATACGAACACCCATGGCAGTTTGGTGTTGGTCATGTTTGCCCTCGGGAGAGGTTTAGTCAACGGATCCGCCACATTCAGATCTGTGTGTACTTTGCAAATCTTTATATCCCCATCACGGATATGTTCTCGAATAGCATGAAAACGCAGCTTGATATGCTTCACTTCTTGTGTGACCTTGGTTCTTGCGCATTGGCTATGGCGCCCATGTTATCACAAGATGATAGACATTGGGTCCAGGCACTTGGAACCACACCCAGCTGTAATGAACTCTTTCATCCATATCGCTTCTTGTGAAGCCTCCAAGCAGCCATGTATTCCGATTCAGTTGAAGATCTCGCCACAACGCTTTGCTTCACTCCTCCAGCTAGCTGCTGCACCATTCAAAATAAATCATTATCCAGATTGTGATTTAGAATCATCGGATCGGTGTTCCAACTAGCATCGGTGTAACCATTAACAACGCTGTTCATCACCTCCATAAGAAAGAACCATATCCTTAGTTCTTCTCAAGTACTTAAGGATGTTTTTGATCATTGTCAATGATCCACTCTGGATCACTTTGATATCTGCTAGTTAGACTAACGACATATGCGATGTCGGGTCTAGTACATAGCATGGCATACATTAGAGATCCTATGGCTGAGGCATGAGTCTTACTCATTCTTTCTCTATCTTACGCGATGTCGGACTTTGAGTTTTACTCAAGGTCGTATTAGCAACATGGGCAGAACCCTTTCTTGCTATCTTCCATTCCAAACCTCTTTAGAACTTTGTCCAAATATGTACTTTGTGACAATGATATTTGGCGTTCGATCTATCTCTATAAATCTTTATGCCTAATATGTAACTGCTTGCCAAGATCCTTCATTGAAAAACTATTATTCAAATACTCTTTGACACTATTAAGAAGGTCTACATCATTCCCAATCAACAATATGTCATCCACATACAGTATTAAGAATGCTCTGAGCTCCCACTCACTTTCTTGTAAACACAAGCTTCTCCATAAGATTGTATAAAACCAAAACTTTTGATTACCTTATCAAAACGTTGATTCCATCTTCGGGATGCTTGCTTCAATCCATAGATGGACCGTTGAAGCTTGCATACCTTGTTAGCATCTTTAGGATCGACAAAACCTTTGGGTTGCATCATATACAACTCTTCATCAATGTCTCCATTGAGGAATGCTGTTTTGACATCCATCGCCATATCTCATAATCATAATATGCAGCGATTGCTAACATAATCCTCACAGATTTTAGCTTCGCATCTTGGTGAGAAAGTCTCATCGTAGTCAACTCCTTGAATTTGAAACCCTTTTGCGACAAGTCGAGCTTTATAGACGATAACATTACCATCAACATCTGTTTTCTTCTTGAAAATCCATTTGTTCTCGAGCCTTGGCCATCCGTAAGTCCACCAAAGTCCATACTTGGTTTTTACATGGATCCAATCTCGGATTTCATGGCTTCTTGCCATTTATTGGAATCTGGGCTCATCATCTTCCTCATATGTCTCGGGGTCATCGGTGTTGTCCACCAACATGACATTCATAACGGAATCATACCAATGCAGGTGGTACGAGTTCTCGTTGACCTCAGAGGCTCTGTAGCAACTTCACCGAAGTTTCATGATCACCATCATTAGCTTCCTCTCTTATTGGTGCAGGCACCACAGAACTTCTTCGGTCTGCGCTACTCGCAATTCGAGAGAAGGTTCGACAACCTCGTCGAGTTCTACTTTCCTTCCAGTCACTTCTTTCGAGAGAAATTCCTTCTCTAGAAAGGATCCATTCTTAACGAAGATTTTGCCTTCGGATCTATGATAGAAGGTATACCCAATAGTTTCCTTGGGTATCCTATGAAGACGCATTTTTCGCTTTGGGTTCAAGCTTGTCCGCTGTAACTTCTTTACATAGGCTTCGCATCCCCAAACTTTAAGGAGCGACAATTTAGGTTTCTTCCCAAACCATAATTCATACGGTGTCGTTTCAGCGGATTTAGACGGTGCCCTATTTAAAGTGAATGCATTGTTTCTAATGCATAACCCCAAAATGATAGTGGTAGATCTGTAAGTGACATCATAGAACGAACCATATCTAAGAGAGTTCGATTCTGACGTTCGGACACACCATTCTGTTGTGGTGTTCGGCGGTGTCAAGCTGAAAGTATTCCACATTTCTTTAAATGCTCGCCAAACTCGTAACTTAGATATTCACCTCCACGATCGAGCGTAGAAATTTAATCTTCTTGTTACGTTGATTCTCTACCTCACTTTGAAACTCCTTAAACTTCTCGAAAGTTTCAGACTTATGTTTCATGAAATAGATATACCCATATCTACTCAAATCATCCGTGAAGGTAAGAACATAACGATAACCACCGCGCGATGCTACACTCATTGGACCACACACATCGGTATGTATGATTTCCAATAAGTCTGTAGCTCGCTCCATCATACCAGAAAATGGAGTCTTAGTCATTTTACCCATCAGACATGCTTCGCATCTTTCAAGTGATTAAAAATCAAGTGATTCAAGAAGTCCATCGAATGGAGTTTCTTCATACGCTTCACTCCAATGTGACCAAGGCAGCGATTGCCACATATAGGTCGAGTTATCGCTTGATTTCAAACGTTTAGCTTCAATGTTATTAATATGTGTATTTCCACTATCGAGATTCAATATGAATAGACCATCTATCAAAGGTGCATGTGCATGAAACATGTTACTCATATAAATCGAACAACCATTATTCTCGGATTTAAACAAGTAACCGTCTCGCAATAAACAAGATCCTGATATAATGTTCATGCTTAACGCAGGCACCAAATAACAATTATTTAAGTATAAAACTAATCCCGATGGTAGATGAAGAGGTAGCGTGCCGACCGCGATCACATCAACCTTTGATCCGTTTCCTACGCCATCGTCACCTTGTTCTTCGCTAGCTTCCGTTTATTCGCAGCTCCTGCTTCGAGTTACAAATATGAGCAACGAACCAGTATCAAATACCCAGGCACTACTACGAATACTAGTGAGATACACATCAATAACATGTATATCAAATATACCTTTCTTCTTGATGTTGCCGTTCTTCAAATCTGCCAAGTACCTTGGGCAATTCCGCTTCCAGTGACCTTCTCCCTTGCAGTAAAAGCACTCAGTATCAGGCTTGGGTCCAGCCTTGGTCTTCTTTGTCGGTATGGCAGCTTTCTTACCACCCTTCTTGAAGTGTCCCTTTTGCTTAGACTTGCCTTTCTTGAATTTGGTGGTCTTATTGACCATCAACATTTGGTGCTCTTTATTGATCTCCACTTACAGATTTTAACATAGCAAATAGTTCGGCAACTCTTTGTTCATGTTACGCATGTTGTAGTTCATCACAAAGTTCTTGTAACTTGGTGGTAGTGATTGGAGGATGCGGTAAACTCCCAAAGTATTAGGAATCACTATACCCAAACTTTGAAGTTTATTTGCGTGCCTGGACATCTTAAGCACATGCTCCTTGGGAGCTACCCTCTTCCATCTTGCAGTTAAAGAACTTTTCGAAGCTTCATAACTTTCAATTGCCGCATGAGTCTCAAAGATTAATTTGAGATCCTCGACAATATCATATGGATCGACTCTTCAAACCTTTTACGAAGCTCGATTCTAAACCATACAAGATAGCACACTGAACTATGGAGTACCGATTCTTAGGCGAGGTAAACATTCTTTACTTCATCGGTAGCATCAGCTGCAGTGGGTCACCTAGCGGTGCATCCAGACATAGGTCAAATTACCATTGTGAGGACAATCCTCAAATTGCGGAACCAATCCATGAAGTTGCTTCCATTGTTTTTCAACTTTTCTTTCTCTAGGAGCATTAAAATTGATGGTAGGGCTGCCATTGATCTACAACATATTTGCAATAGTTTAGACTAAGTTTATGACAAATTGAGTTCAAATTAATTAATGAAATTAAACTAGGTGAACTCCCTCAAAACAACATCCCTCACATTGTTTTAGTGATCACGAACCAAATCCACTACATCAACACCGATCATCACGAGAGCTGATATAGTTTTAATGGCGAACAATCATCATGTTCATCATATCTACTATATGATTCATGCTTTACCTTTCGCGATCCGTGTTCACGAGGCCATACGTACATGCTAGGCTCGTCAAGATCAAACCTTAGCTACCGCATAAGCAAATCTGGCTTGCTTACGTTGTATTCACCCGCGGAATCAAAGACACCCGATCATCACGTGGTGCTTCGAAGCAGCAAGCTTTGGCAACGGTGCATACTAAGGGTGAACACTTTAGAACTTGAAATTTATGTGCATGAGGGATCATCTTATAATGCTACCGTCGTCTACTAAGCAATACAAGATGCATAAAGGATTAACATCACATGCAATTCATAATATGTGATATGATATGGCCTTTCTTCTTTGTGCTTCCGATCTCCATCTTCAAGCACGAACATGATCTCCATCATCACGGCATAGCATCAAGGTCAATGGCGCTTCTTCATGGTTGTCGTCCACCAGCTTCAACTATTACAACTATTTTGAATAGACACGCAGGTCTTAACAGAAATTAAAGACAACCATATGGCTCTGCGGTTGCCAACTTACAATAAGGAACATTGCATACATCAAATATAATCACAATCATGGCCATATCACATCACGGCACACCCCTGCAAAACAAAGTTAGACGCTTCTACTTTCTTTGCATATTTTACGTGGTTTGGGGCTTTCCATAGGTGTCGTTCTAACCTACGAACAAGAACCACAACATTGATACTAGCATTGTTGATTACCCGTTGTAAATTGGATCTTTACTATGCTAGGAGAAACAGGCACCCGCAAAGCCACTTATGCAAAACGAGTTGCATGTCAAGCGTGGAGCAAGTCTCATGAACGATGTCATGTAAGGTTAGACCGCTTCATCCCAACATACCGCAAGATGCAAAGTACACAAAAAGCAATCTACAATAAAAGCATCAACGCCCACAATGACCATTGTGTTCTACTGCTGCAACAGATCTACATATAGACACGGCTCGATACCCTTTGTAGGGGTTCGTAGCATGGAAAACAAAAATTTTCTATCGCATACAAACAAACAAGCCAAGATCTATCTACTAGATTGTAGCGAGTCGATGGAATAACTCACCCTCGAAGATTCCAAAGTGTTTAACGAGAGCAGATTCTCGTGGGTGATGTAGTCGTACTCTTTCGATCTCAAGATCGCGTGAGACGATCCTTCCGGCGCGCGTTCCCAAGCGCTCCCTTGATCGGTCACACGTTGGATTGACGAAGACCTTCCTCTCCCTTGTTCCAGCAGCGGAGGTTGTAGCACTCTCCTCGCGATTCGGACAACTGGCGTGGTACGGGAGGTAGAGGGAGATCCCAGGCTTCGCCTTAAGCCGGTGCGAGTATGGTGGAGCTTATGAGAGAGGCTATTAGTGGT
Source organism: Avena insularis (assembly GCA_023614405.1). NCBI lineage: Eukaryota > Viridiplantae > Streptophyta > Magnoliopsida > Poales > Poaceae > Avena > Avena insularis. Next base: position 203,881,979 of record CM042696.1, on the reverse strand, counting down.
CTAGTAATTAGACACACCAATTAGAGGGCTCTAAACCAATTAGAAGGCTCTAAACCGAATAGCTCTAAACCGGGGTCTAGATCTAGGGTTTAGTTTAGAGGATAGGAAACTTGTGTGTCTAGGAGGGGAGGCCCTGCCCTTGCTTTTATAGGTGGGAGGGCTGGCCAAGGGAGGAGTTCCTCCCAACTCGGCCTAGGGAGGTGCGCCGCCAAGGAGGAACCCTCCTCCAACTCGGCCTCCACCTCTCCTCCTCTTTTCCCACTTCCCAAAACTGCCGTTTGACTTTCAAACTAGCCGTTTGACTTTTCAATTTAGGATTTAAATAAATCCTTTATTTGGGACAGCAAGAATACTTAGTACATGATGCAATCATTCCAATATGCAATGACACATTCATGTACCCTTCCCCCTCCGGAGTGCCGGACATTCCGGGACCTTCTAGAATGTTCCCGATGAAAACACCGGAACCATTCCCCAACTCCGAAATGGGACTTTCCTTATATGAATCTTATTCTCCGGACCATTCCGGATCTCCTCGTGATATCCCGGATCCCATCCGAGACTCCGAACAACATTCGGTCTCTTTCTCATAATACCATAACTACTCAAACAACGTCGAATCCTTAAGTGTGTCTCCCTACGGTTCGTGAATTATGCGGACATGATCGAGACACTTCTCCGAACAATAACCAATAGAGGAATCTGGAAATTCATATGGCTCCCACATATTTCTACGATTACTTTGCGATCGAATGAACCACTTACATACGATGCCAATTTCCCTTTGTCTCACGATATGTTACTTATCCGAGGTTATGATCGTCGGTATCTCTGCATACCTAGTTCATCCTCGTTACTGATAAGTACTCTTTTCTCGTTCCCGTGATATGTGATCCCTTGTGACCCAGTCACATGCTTGCAAGCTAATTGGATGACATTTCACCGAGAGGGCCCAGAGAATATCTATCCGTCATGTGGATGGACAAATCCCACTCTTGATCCATGTGTTTCAACCAATACTTTCCGAACACTCAATGCCACCTTTATAGCCACCCTGTTACGGTGTGGTGTTTGATGACATCAAAGCATCCATCCAGTAAAGGCAATATGCATGATCTCATGGTCGAAGGAATTAGGTTACTATGTATCAGAAAGCATATAGCAATTGAACTATTGAAATGACTTGATCTTTATGCTACGCTTGTCTATAGGAGTATGTCCACCATATCATTCTCCTAACGATATGATCTTGTTGTTGATAACATCTCAATGTTCATGATAGGGAAACCACAATCATCAATCAACCAACAAGCTAGTGAAGTATAGAGGCTATACCAGGGACTTTAAATTAAGTTTACAAATCACACAAGTATTAATGGTTTCCTTGTTAATACTATTATAGCATGAATGTAAACATTTATCATAAACACAAAGATATATAATAATAACTACATTTATTATTACCTCTAGGGCATATCTCCAACAGCTCGTGCTCGAGCTATGGGGATGCAAAAGGGGGTCAACATGGCTTTGAAGACTAGTGTGATTGATCATGATGAATATGCGGTAGAAGGTCTGGACTATCCCGAAGATATAAAAAGGATCCACGGACAATACTTGGCTCTTTATGCAAGAAACTTTTGGAAAGATCCAGCCAAGGCTAAAGCTGAACTAGATCGCAAAAGTGGAGCCTATGGAAGAAAAGAAAATGGTCCCAAGCTGAGAACATGCTTTAATTGTGGTGACCGGTGCGCCGTGGCTGAGTGTCCATATCAAAGTAGAGAGGATAATGGAGGAAGACTCATTTTCAAGGACAAATCAAAAGCTCCACGTAAGAAACAGTTTGTAAAGAAGAATGCTCCTTTCAAGAAGCAACCAAAGATTGTTCTAGTAGCTCAAGAAGAATATTCATCGGGGGGTGAAGATGAGGACGAGGACGATAGCTCTCAAGAGGTGGCTGCTATAGCCACCACATCTACATCAACATCTCTCTTCGACTCTCCGAACGAAAACATCATCAACAAGAATGCTACTTGCCTCATGGCAAGAAGCTCCGAGGTAACTTCTTCTAACTCTTCTTTTCCCAAGGCTATGATAGACATGGATGATCCTGCTAGTCTTAAGGTTAAAGAAGAGATTATTGCTTTGGATTATTTCTATACTAACTTGCAAGGTGAGCACAAAGTTCGTTTTGAGGCTCTTATGGATCAGCTGGCCCAAAACGAAGCACTCCTCGAAGAAAAGGGCAGAATTGAAAGGGAGGATGCAATGGAAATTGCATCCCTAAAACATGCTCTTGAAGAATAAGAAGCTCGGGTCTCTCTTGAAGAGAGGCTTGAGTCTATGGAAGAGTCACATGAAGAAATTGTGACTAAACTCGTTAAGGAACGTGACAATGCTGTCACCAAGGCAAAGAAGTTAAAGAAGGAAAGGATTGACTTTGGGGCTGCTCATGATAGACTCTCCGAGGAATTAGAGAAACTTGACAATGCTCACAAGGCGTTGAAAAACGAGTTCTCTATTCTCAATAAGTCACATGATTAGCTTCAAAGTCGATTGGCCGAATATGATACTCCTAGCTCATCCAACTCAACATATAGTAACAAGAAAAATGCTAGTGTGGAAAAAGGAGTGATCAAGGACATCACTACAAAGGACAAAGGTGTGCTTGATGAAGTTCTTGGCAAGCAAAGGTCAAATCATGGTAAAGAGGGACTTGGGTATTTCACCAAGTCCAAGAAGAAGAAAACCAAGAAGAACAAGACCAAGAATGTGCAATTAAAGACAAGCACTGCTGAGAAGGTTGTCACAAAAGACAAAACTAATAATATTGGTTTTGCAGGGTCTCACAATCCGAATTATGAACTCTTTTGTGATGATTATGGTGATGTTTATGCTTATTATGTTGGTCCTTTTGATGAATATATTGCTTGGTCTATTTGGGTCCCAAAGACCCTTGTTACTAACATGAAAGGATCCATTGAAAAATGGGTACCTAAAACCAAGAAGTAATTTTCTTGCAGGCTATGCTTCGGTTGGGTCGAAATGGGTGCTGGATAGTGGCTGCACTAGTCATATGACCGGAAGCAAGGAGATCATCACGGAGATGCATCCAGATCTTGATAATATCACAGTCTCCTATGGTGATAAGTCTAAATCTCAGGTATTGGGTCTTGGCAAGGTTGTGGTTGCCCATGATATCTCTCTCATGGACGTCATGCTTGTTGAGACCCTTGGCTACAATCTTCTTTCTGTTAGTGCCCTTGGCAAGATGGGTTTTGCTGTTTTTATCGATGATGATTTGGTGGTACTCTTATGGAGCAAGTCTCTAAAGGTCGCTTTCGTTGGATACGTCGAAAATGACCTGTATGTGGTGGACTTCTCGGGAAAACCACTTCGGTCCGATGTGTCTATTCGGAAAAGGCCGACGGGCTAGCTATGGCATCGCCGTTTAGCCCATGTCAACATGAGAACTTTGCAAAGTCTCCAAAAGGGTGGCCACATTCTTGGACTAAAAGACAATGTCTCCTTTGCCAAAGATCGTGTTTGCAGGGCTTGTGTTGAAGGAAAAATGCATGATTCTCCCCACAAGAGGAAGACTATTGTGTCATCAAAGAGGATCTTGGAATTACTCCATGTGGATTTATTTGGTCCTCCTTCTCATGCAAGTCTTGGTGGGAAGAAATATTGCTTGGTCATCGTCGATGATTACTCAAGATATACATGGGTATATTTCTTCAAGCTTAAAAGTGAGACTCAACAAACTGTCATCGACTTTGCCAATGAAGTTCAACGTCAACACAATGTTCCCATCTTGGCAATTAGAAGTGACAACGGCACAGAATTCAAGAACTACACTTTAAACGAGTTTCTTAGCGAAGAGGGATTAGACACCAATATTCCATGCGTACACCCCTCAACAAAATGGTGTAGCCGAGGAAGAAGCGGACTTTAATGGATATGGCAAGATCTATGCTAGCTGAATTCAAGTCTCCTTATAATTTTTGGGCTGAAGCCATATCCACTGCTTGTCACTCATCAAACCGGCTCTACCTTCGGAAGATCTTGGACAAGACCCCATATGAAATACTTACCGGCAACAAACCCAACATCTCATACTTGTGGTATTCGGTGTAAGTGTTTCTTTCTTATTAAAGGTGTACGTTTGTCAAAATTTGAATCCAAGGCTTTAGAAGGTATTTTTGTTGGTTACGGTGCCGAATCCCACACTTATAGAGTCTACAACAAGCTCACTGGGATTGTTGTAGAATCTTGTAGTGTGGAGTTCGATGAAAATAATGGCTCCTTTGTAGGGCAAGTTGATGTTTGTGATGCAGATGTTGAAATACCCCAAGATGCCATAAGAAGAATGGGCGTGGGATTTTTCCGCCCCATTGAGGAACCCCTTGTGGCGGATCGGGAAGGACAATGCTCCACACATGTGGAGCCCTCATCTACACAAGATCAACAAGCTCCTACTGTTGGAGACAATCCTGCACCAACACCACAATCTGCTGAAGACCATCTGTCCACTGGACAAGCTAGTAGTCCCAGGCCGGACTATCTGCCCCCTCCAAGGGGCAGACAATCCGCCCCTAGCACTCCAACTCGTACCAGGGGATCCGAAGGAGAAATCAACATCTCTGAAGCTCCCAGGCCGGATTCTCCGCCCCCCAGGGGCGGAGTATCCGTCCATGGGTCTCCAACTCCAGTCAGGCTCTCTCAGGAAGATGGCTCTGGTACTTCACCTCCCAGGCCGGATAGTCCGGCCTCCAAAGGCGGATTATCCGCCTGAAAAATGTTCAGCAATAATCTTCGGCGATGCGGTGACCAAGATCAAGGGCAAGGCAGTAATCAAGACAAGGATACAACAATTGAATCCACTCCTCCTAGAAACAATAAGGACATTGAGGCTCGTCGCAAGGCTCGTGCTGATTGCAACCTTGAACTAAGAGGTCACACTCTTGACAAGGTTGTTGGTGATCTACGACGAAGGGTATCCACTCAAAGTGAGCTTGATAGCTTCTGTGATCATCAAGCTCACATTTCCATGGTTGAACCAAAGAAGGTTTTTGATGCTCTTGAAGACCCCGATTGGGTTGTTGCAATGCATGAAGAATTAAACAACTTCGAACGCAACAAAGTTTGGAAGCTCGTAGAAAAGCCAAAGGATTGCCGCAATGTTATCGGCACCAAGTGGATCTTCAAGAACAAACAGGATGAAAATGGCATTGTTGTGAGGAATAAAGCACGACTCGTGGCTCAAGGATTCTCTCAAGTATAAGGAATTGATTTTGGCGAGACCTACGCTCCTGTGGCTCGCCTTGAGTCCATCTGTATCCTTCTTGCATATGCAGCCCATCATAATTTTAAATTACAACAAATGGATGTTAAGAGTGCTTTCCTTAATGGTCCTCTACATGAGTTAGTATACGTCAAGCAGCCCCCGGGGTTTGAGGACCCCAAATTTCTGAACCATGTCTACAAACTCGATAAGGCGCTCTATGGCCTTAAACAAGCCCCACGTGCGTGGTATGAGCACCTTAAAGAGCTTTTGCTACACCGTGGATTCGAAGTTGGGCAAATCGATCCCACTCTTTTTACTAAGAAGGTTAATGGGGAGCTTTTTGTATGCCAACTTTATGTAGATGACATTATTTTTGGCTCTACTAACCAAGCTTTTAACGATGAATTTTCAAAGCTTATGACCCATGTAGCCAGTTTGAGATGTCCATGATGGGTGAGCTCAGGTTCTTTCTTGGATTTGAAATCAAACAACTTAGAGAGGGAACCTTTATTAATCAAGCTAAGTACATCCAAGACCTGGTCAAAAGGTTCAAGATGACGGATCTCAATGGCGTTGCTACCCCAATGCAAACAAAGTGTCATCTTGAGCTCAATCCCAAGGGTAAAGACGTGGATCATAAGGTATACCGATCCATGATCGGCTCTCTCCTTTACCTTTGCGCATCTAGGCCCGATATCGTGTTAAGTGTAGGAGCGTGTGCAAGGTACCAAGCCGCTCCTAAAGAAAGCCACTTAGTGGCAGTCAAGCGAATCTTCCGATATTTGGTTCATTCCCCAAATTTTGGGTTATGGTATCCCAAGGGTTCAAGTTTCTCTCTATGTGGTTACACCGATTCAGATTGGGCTGGTGACAAAGATGATAGGAAATCAACCTCTGGTGCATGCCAATTCTTGGGCAGGTCTCTAGTGTGTTGGTCATCAAAGAAACAGAATTGTATTTCACTCTCAACCGTTGCTGAAGATGTTGCTGCTGCAAGTGCTTGTACTCAATTGTTATGGATGAGGCAAACTTTAAAGGAATATGGTGTCAATTGTGACAAAGTGCCTCTTTTATGCGACAATGAAAGTGCTATCAAAATTGCTTACAATCCCGTGCAGCATACGAGAACAAAACATATAGAGATTCGCAACCACTTTATTCGGGATCATGTTGCTCGTGGAGATATTGCTCTATCCTTTGTGAGCACGAAGAACCAACTTGCTGATATTTTCACGAAGCCCCTCGATGAAGCAAGATTTTGTTATTTGCGGAATGAGCTAAATATCATAGATTCAAGGAGCTTGGCTTGACTACCCTTGCACACTCACTTGCTCTTATTCATGTATTTGGTTTAGATGCGGGCATAGACATAGGGGGAGTGTGGTCCTAATTGATTGGGCCAATCCTCCCCCATAATGCCGAAAGCAAGTAAAATCATTTCCCTTAATATCATTTTGTGATATGTGGGTCATCGATGAGCATTGGTTTTGAACTCAAGATACATCTTCGCGGTGTCATGCCATGCGCTCCAACATGATGGCTTCGGCCACCACCCTCTTCCTCGAGAAGAGTTGGTTTTTCATGGGTCTCATTGGATTTTCTTGCATACCTTTTGTTCTTATGGAAAACACACTCAACTTTGGCTTTTGGTTGATTTGCTTCTTGCAAATTTGGGTGTGTAGTACCATCTCAGTTCGATACTCTCAACCCAAGCCTTTCTCTCCCTCCTTGAACCATCTATTCTTGCACACAAGTCCTCTAAAACACCATCGAGAGATTTGCTAGGTTGCTCTGGGTGATTCTGTTTTTCAGAATTTACAGGGGATTCTCCGCCCTAAGTGGGGGATTATCCGCCCGGTAATCAGCCCCTTATAGGCTGGGTCGGGAGGCAGGCTCAAGCAGGCAGCCAGTCCTCCCCAACCCTACCTGCCCCGGCCGGAGCATCCACCTCTCCCGGAGTCGATTTGACCACCGGATTCTCCGGGCTCTCCCCGGATCTTCTTCACCTCGACTCCGGGTATCTTCTCCTCCGCGATTTTCCTCCAATGAGTGAGGGTAACTCCCTCATCTCTCTCCTTTTGTATGGGATGTATTATATTTGGTGGAAATCTCGTTGTAGAAGGTTCTTGGTGTTGTTTCTTACATGCTAGAATCAGTAGCCTTGCAACCCTAGTACTCGATCTGTTTTGCCATGGTAGATCTGAGCCAATCCAGAATTTTTTTGCGGGGGGCGGATTATCCGCCCTGCCAGGGCCGGATAATCCGGCCTGGAGAGCTACACTCTGGTCTGTTTTGGTTCTGGTTCTGCTCATGCACATCATTGGTTATGGGGTTGCATTGCTACTCTTTCTCCGTGTTTTCTTTCTCCTGGACTTGTGTGTATGCTCATCTCCATGCTACCTCTCTCAATGCTATTCACAGGTGGTTCCAAGCCGACCAAGACCTTCGCCCGTCGTCCCCGTCCCCGTTATCTCAAACCCACTGCAGAAGGGAAGTTTATTGACGAAACAGAGGTCCATGAGGGCAAAGAGAGGCTGCAAGGATGGCAGAGGCAAGTAAGAAATCTAAGCGGACCGCTTCTCGCAAGGGCAAACAGTCTCGGCCCAATTACAAGTCTATGCTACTCTCAAGATTCGCCCCATGCGTCCCATTAACTTGACTGAGGCTCAATCCAAGGCTCGGCTCCTTGAGGCATTGGATGTGACCAACAAGATGGGGCTTCACCACCTCATGACCATTCAGTGCAATTATGACTCTTCTGTGGTGCGCCAGTTCTTTTCCACACTTGTGATCTGCGGTGATGAGCGCCGCACTATGAAGTGGATGACCGGGACTACCATGCTTCAGTCAGACTTTCGCACTTTTGGGCAGGTTCTTGGGTATGCTTTCCATGGTCGTGACACTCCCGCTGGTCACCGCATCATTACTCCATTGAAGCCATCCAAGGACACTGCACTGGCTCCCTGTCTTTCTCCTGATGGTGTTGCTGGTACTTTCGCTGGTCTCTCTCCCTTGTATGCCTCTCTTGTTGGCATGTTTAGGGACTGCATCGCGCCTAGTGGTGGCAACAATGACAAGATCCGTGGCCACCTTGTTCCTCTCCTTGCGTTTGCTCACGAGTGTGCCACCAACACTGGATCAGCCACTGGTTACAAACTGGATGTCATGGACTATATTTTTCATGAGATGACGGATGCTATGATCAACCGGCTCTCTATTCCTTATGCTCCGTTCATTATGATGCTTGTCAAGCACATGTTACCCCATGAAGAGTTTGGCACTGCTTTGGATGGTGTTCATAAGCCCAAGAAAATCTACAACAAGGCTCAGAAGACTCATCACCCCTCCACTGCCCCGGAGTCCTTCATGCGTGATGCTCGGGCTAGTGGTCGTCGTTCCACGGTGTCCCCAATGGCACGTGAGGTCAAGCAGCTTAATTGGTTTCAGCGGAACATTCTTTGCATGGGTATTGACATTCACAAGGGCCAATATGAGGCGCATGAGGATCATGAGAGGATCACACGCAGCAGCTTATCCTCCACCATGTCTCGGTGCACTGGCAATCCACCTCCTCCCACTGCTCCGGATCCGTATGCCCAATTGGAACACTTGAGGATCAACTATGGCGAGCTCGAGTTGTCTCTTTCCTCCTCCACAGGGCTCACTCCTCGGTGATGACGATGTTGATGAGTCTGATGAAGAGGAAGGGGACGGGAATGACTACGACGAGGATGAGGAGGAGTGATCTCCAGGGACGTTAGCATCGCTCTTCTACCTTTTTGGCGTTTCGATGCCAAAGGGGGAGAAGTAGTTCTATTAGGTCTCATGGATTTGCAAGGGTGGGCACAAGCTTTTCGATTTTAGTCGTTTTTATTTGCTTGCTTGTGCCTTTTTCTAGCGTGAACTTGTTTGCTATTTGTGGTTGTTTGTGTAAGACTATGTCGTACTCCACAGTTTGGTACTATGGTTGGTATTCATGGATTTATGGATTTATCTATCATGGACCCCATGGAATTCTGGAATTATGGAGCATATTTGATGGCATATGGATTCATGGGATTATCTATGTATGCCTTGGCTATATTCTCATTCCGGTGGTATGGCATTTTTTCCAAAACCTTAAAGTAGTGTTCTCTCTAGTGTGTGTATTTGTATTCAAATGCAAATCTTAAATATGCACACATCTAGGGGGAGCGTCTTTCATTATTTAAGGTGGCATTTGCCGGTTTCATTGCAAATCCTAGTATTGTCATCTAACACCAAAAAGGGGGAGATTGAAAGAACATTTCTTAATCCCTAGTGTTTTGTGTGTTAGATAACAAAACCAAGGATCATTTAATGTGTGTTGAAGTGTTGCAGCTCTATTTGAGAATAAAGGGAAAGAACTCTGCCTTTGGGGGCGGATAATCCGGCCCCCACCAGGGGCGGATAATCCGCCTCCTCTGCCCAAGCGCGAAGCCCGTAAGCGGAATTTTGGCCGGATTTTCCGGCCCAGCCGGATAATCCGCCCCTCCAGGGGGCCGGATAATCCGCCCCCTTGCTCATCGCCAAGGCGCAAGCCCCAGAGAGGGGGCGGAGTTTTGGCCGGACTTTCCGGCTAGGCCGGATAATCCGCCCCTCAGGGGGGCCGGATTATCCGCCCCCCAAGATCTTCACCAAGCTTCACCAAAGGCGCAAGCCCCAGAGAGGGGGCGGAGTTTCCTCCGGAGAATCCGTCCTTGGGCGGAGTTTTCCCAGGGGCGGATAATCCGCCCCCAAAGTTGTGTGATCAGATCTGGGGAGGGGGTATTTAATCCAGCCATCCCCCTCCTACCAGAACGCTTGATTCATCTCGAAAAAGAACAGATCAGATCTAAACGCTTCATACAAGAGTGCTCCACCTAGATCCACCCAAAGGCCCCATCCCTTGGGGAATCAAAGGAGGAGAACTCGATCTTCATCATCAGCAATCAAGCGCTTCATCTCCTCTCCATTCATTTGGAGAACCTCCGATCTAGTATTTCTTGCAAATATCTAGATCCTCGTTTTTGTTTATATTGATAAACCTTGTTCTTGTGGCAGCTTGTTGTCATCCCGGGAGCCCCCAATTCGGTTGTGGGTGTGTGCCCCGATAGTGTTGTAAAAGGCACCGGTTCCCGCCTCGAAGGGATCCAATAGTGGAGAAGGTGGATCAGGCCTCTCGTGGCGAGATCCATCGGAGAATAGGGTGAGGCCTATTGTGGCGTGGTGGTCTTAGAACCGCCCACCCCTCCAACGCAGATGTACTTCTCTTAACAAGGAAGGAACTGCGGTAAAACAAATCCCTGTGTCTCCGCGTGCTCCACTACGGTTTCCTCGCTCCTCTTTTACGTGCTTAGTAGTTAGGGCTACATATAGGAAAATTCTCGTAGTTGCATATCTAGAGAATTTACTTTGTGTCAAGCCTAAAATTCAAAAAGTATTAAAAATTGGTTAGCACCTATTCACCCCCCCCTCTAGGTGCCCATACGATCCATTTCAAATACGATTGTTCTTTGAACAAAGGATTGTTGTTTTCTCCCTAGTAGCAACATCACATCTAGTACATTAGAGATTTCTGTCACTTCCCCAGATTACCAGAGGCATGAACCCACAATCGAGCATAAATACTAACTCTTGGAGTTGCTAGCATCTACTTGGCCAAGATAGCTACTAACAACGGAAAGCATGCAAGATCACAAATAACAAAGACATGATAGAATCAATAATCAATCTGAAATAGTATCTCAACATCCATCGGATCCCCGCAGACACAACATGCAGAATTACAAATAGATGATCTTGATCATGAACGGAGCTCACAAGATCTAAACATGAAAGAACAAAGGAGGAGAACCAGCTATCTAGCTACTACATGGATCCGTAGTCCAAAGATGAACTACTCACGCATCACACCGGAGGCTTGCATGGTGATGAAGAAGGCCTCCAAGGTGAATTCCCCTCTCCGGCAGGGTGCTGGGAAGAGCTTCAGATCCCTCCCGATATAGGGATGGAGATGACGATGGCTACAGACTCTTTCGTGGATTTTTGATCGGGTACTTAGGGTTTATGTCCGAGGGCATATTATAGTTGGAAGGGGAGACCGAGGGGGTGTCAGGGGCCACCACACCACCCCTTGGCACGAGCCCAGCCTGGCCGCGTGGCCAGGTGGTGTGGCTAGCCTCTGGCCCTTCTCCGTCTCGTATTCTGGCACTTGATGACTTCCGGAAAAATAGGCACTTTGGCTTTTGTCCCGTCCAATTTCGACAATATTCATTTTCTGACTTTCCTGGAACCAAAAACAACAGAAAACAGGCAGCTAGCACTGTGGCTCATGTTAATAGGTTAGTCCAAGAAATCATATGAAAAGTACTCCAAAGTTGGAACAAAACACAAGAAAGTGGATAAAACCAAGCATGGAACATCAAAAATTATAGATACATTTGCAATGTATCACTTGGCGCATGCTCACACCATGTTATGACTATCCCAAGTCACCATAGCCTTTATGATCCTTTAGTTTTCGACTTGTAATATCACTTTATGCATTAATTAATGATGTTTTGCGCTCTGCATGATTATGGCCACTATTGCTCTCTTAGTTGGTCGCTCCCAGTATTTTGCTAGCCTCCATAACCAAGTATGAGTTCCACTCATACATCCAACTCCTAAAACCAAGTTATTCCAAAGAGTCCACCATACCTACCTATTAGCATTTGCTATTCCAAGTATATTCATGTTTTTATCTACCTTCCAAATTAAACTTGTTATGAGAAAACTAGTGATTAAAAATCTCACGAACTTGATGGAACACTTTATTTTTCTTGCCCTTAATAAACTTGAACCATTGTGTCGTCTATGTTGTATATGCTTGCACTTATATGTTGGGGATTAGCAGAACCATACTGTCATGGGGAACGCTTTCAACATTGCACTTGTTCTTTGTACCTAGTTGATATCATGCTCTTTTGTCTATGGATGTCGTCGGTGTGAAATGAAAGGGGAGCTTGTAAGTCCATGGAGTTATGTATGTGTGTTAGAGAAATGCCTGGGCCGCTGGTCTAATCCATGTTGTCATGATGGAAACCTGCAGCGTAACTAGAATGAGCTGTCTATGAAGCATTCTTCTTATAAAAAAAGAGTCAGATATTGAGAAAAGGAGAAAAAGGAAAAAAAAGGATATGAGAAAAGAGGAAAGAGAGAAAAAGGCACCATTTTCCCATGGTAAATAAGAAGATTGCTGAGATGCTCATTGTCTGCTTGCCTTGTCATTTTGATACGCGAATTCTTCCGTATCATCGGGCAAGGGTACCCCATTGGCGGTTCTCCATGATACACATGTACTTACAATGACAAGAACTTACCGGTAACTAAACTTGAGTAGCATGAGGAGTGACCCTCATATTCAAGGGACATGAGATTTCCAACTTATACTTTGTCAAGCATATACTCCATAGTTTGTTCACTTTAACGTTAATCACTTTAATATGCTTATGATAGGGGCAATGAGAGCTGGAAGCTAATAAGTACCATAATTTTTGGAAGCTCTTTATGAAACTTGAATCTCTGCTTCCTTCTATGAAGACCTTTCTTTTACTTTTATTTTCAGTCTCCACCTTCTATCTTTATGCACCTACTTTGAGAGCATAGTGGACATTCTTAGTTATATGTGCATTGTCCCAAGACTTGTTGATTGATGCATAACTTTGATATTGCTTGTTCTTAAACTATTTGTATCTAGTCACTCTTATAAACTTTGAAGGTGTCCTATGTATTTATATTTGCTACTCTATGAGGGACAAACTGAACGCCACTATGCTATGTTTTCTTTTGTGAAACAAACAAACGTCTTGCAAAGCATTGTTATTCATAAATCTTTTGTTTATGCTTTTTCATGTTGCAACATAGTTGCTATACCTTATTGTTAGAACTTTATCGTTCATGCTATGTTAAAGTACTATGATCCCAGCTATGAATGTTTTACAAATACTTTGATCAAGTTTATGATGGTGCATGTCACCTTAAAAAATATTCTTTCTTTTTATCACTTACCTACTCAAGGACGAGTAGGAGTTAAGCTTGGAGATGTTGATACGTTGCAAACGTATCTATAATTTTTGATATTCCATGCTTGTTTGGTATCTACTTTGCTTTGCTTTGTCAACACTTTGAGATATTTTTATATGTTTTCTGGGACTAACCTATTAACAAGATGCCATAGTGCCAGTTGCCTGTTTTCTTCTGTTTTTGGTTCTAGAAAAGGCAGAAAATCAATATTCTCGGAATTGGACGGGACAAAAGCCAATATGCCTATTTTTCCTGGAGCAACACGAAAATACGAAGCAGAGACGGAGTAGGGCACTAGGGTGGGCACACCATATGGTGGCACGGGCTAGCTCTGGCCGCGCCACCAGGTGGAGTGGGCCCCCTGGCCTCCCACCGACCTTGCCTCTTCGCCTATAAGATGCCTCCTGATGCAAAAACACTAAATCGACCAGCCTCTAGCCACGAAAAGTTCCGCAGCGCTGCCGCCACCAAAGGGGATATTCGGGGGACAGAAAGTCTCTGTTCCGGCACCCTGTCGGGGCAGGGAAGTGCCCCCGGAGCCATCTCCATCGATCTCCACCACCATCTCCATCGCCGTTGTTGATTCCCATGATGATGAGGGAGTAGTTCTTCCTCGAGGCTAAGGGTTCTACCGGTAGCTATGTGTTCATCTCTCTCTATGCATGATCATATTGTGATCATGAGATTTGTAATCAAGTAGATCTACCTTGCTACTCAAGTGCTTTAATAGATCTCTGCTCTTCCCATGTGTGTGAAAGTGACAGCGTGCACACCATGGTGGCACTTAGGCTAGAGATTACAAATACTTGTTATGAGTTATATTTGGAGTTGGATATCTCTATGAAATTGTGGTGTTTGTTGGAACCATCTAGTACTCAAGGTGACAGTGTGGGGTTATCTAGATGGGGAAAGCGAACTTTGAGGAGTACTGTTATAGCCCTATCATGGATTAGAGTGTCCAACCGGAGAGTAGTTCACAGTAGTATCATAAAGAGAAGATATTTATATGAGAGTGTTCACTAGTGAAATTATGATCCCTAGGCCTTGTTTCTAAGAATTGAAACACCGTTTGCAACTAGATCTGTTACATGTTTGCTTACTGCTATCTTTATTTCAGTTTTCCTTTAGTCTCTTCCACGCCATCAAGCTATTTTCTGGCACCGTTACCACTTATAATTATCCATACCACTTGTATTTCACTATCTCTTCGCCAAACTAGTGCACCTATACACCTAACAAGTGTATTGGGTGTTTTGGGGACACAAAAGACTTCTTGTATCTTGATTGCAGGGTTGCTTGAGAGGGGATACCTTTGACCACTTCTTTCCTGAGTTCGATAAACCTTGGGTGATCCATTTAAGGGAAAACTTGCTATTGTTTTACAAACCTCTGCACTTGGAGGCCCAACAACTATCTACAAGAATATAAGTTAGTACACATCATAGCCCATCGATTCAAATTAGTAATTTTCCTTTTAAATGGAAATCCTATTCTATCCACTTATTCAAAAATCATTTCAGAGAGATTCACTTAACCAAAATGCATGATTCAAATTTTGTTAGAAAGATAATTAAAATATCTATCCAAGCCTGTTGGATTTAAATCATTTGGAGTTAGAGATCACATATAGAAAAAATAACAAAACATAGACTTTGGCAACTTCAAACATTTTTCAAAAATCAACTATAATAGCTTGTGAGTTGATTCCAACTCTCAAAAATCAAATTTGATGATACCTATATGAATATATAAAAATATTTAGGTTTGCATGCAGTGACATTGGACTAGTACCAAAAGAATGCTATTAGGGCATTTCTAGTCACTTTAAATCTATTAAATAATATTCTTAAACTTTATAAAATGTGACCAACCCTTTAAATCACATTCCCATGTATTAGAATATATGGTGATGACATGTGTCCACATGATCCCATATTTTATTTTGGAGAATATTAAATCTTAAATAATTTCAATGAGTAAAAATTACTTTTCTCAAATAAACTAAATAAAACTAGTGCTTTAATGCATTTGATGATTGTGATGATACTATATCATCAAGTATGTGCCTTAGTGTGCTAAATAGACTTAGTTAAGTATTGTTTGGTGATTGTGTACCCCGTATTCCTTTATAGACGATAGTACCGACCAAGTCTACGAGGAGGAGTTCTACCCCGAAGAAGACGAAGAAAACTTCAATCACTACACCAATCAAGGCAAGCTATTATTGGAAATCTAATACTTACAAGCCATCACTAGATGCCAGTTAACTTAAGCAAATGCACTAGGCATGCTTGGTTATACATTTTGATTTATACCCATCCCAAGTTTTACTTGCAAGCTTTACTTTTTGCTTTACCAAAGTTCTTTACTTTTAGTAATGCTTTGTGAGATTTTGGAAAGTAGTATAGATAGCATAAAGAGTATAAAACTAGGCCTATACTAGATGTCATTCTATGGCATGAGATTGAGATTAGCATCCCTCATTAGTGAACACTCTTAACCTTAGTGGCTAGTGCTAAACATAAAACTTGATCACTTTAGATGGGAATACTTGGTGAAAATGCTTATGAAAACCTTGGAATGATGAGTCATTCTATTGAGATGTTTTGGACATGTGTTGAGAAACACAAATGGTTTATGATGATGAAAATGTTAAGGCATGAGCCTTAGCCCTTTATAAAAAAACTGATGGTTGAGTTTGGATGCGATACCATTTCAATTTTACCATACAACCACAATACCTGAATTGGGTAAGGCTTAGCCAGAAATTTATATGCATTAGTATGGGTTCCTTCACGGGAGAGGTTTGAGCTGAGGCTACCTCTTGATGATGTCCACATATGCAGTGCCCAGGATGGCAGATGGCCATGGCTGGGAGGCCAAGCTCATAGGAGAGGTGCTTATACTAGAGTGTGTAAAGGAAAAGTTATGATTAATTATCCGCATACTAAGTATGATGATTTAGGGTTATCCCTGACGGATGTATCGAATTTTGTGGTGAAAGTGTACCACCTCTGCAGAGTGTCAAACTATTCGAATAGCCGCGTCCGTGGTCATGGACAGTTGGAGTCCATATTGTTCCGTCGTCAGATGTTTTCAAAATGACTTGTGAAGTGAACTATGATTTTGACTTGACCACAACAGGGTTGTGACTATGAAAACTAAGTTCCCACTTAGGTGATTTAGAACATTATTTTAACTTTCTTTGTTTCTGAACTCAGCTTAGGTTAAAACTTAGCTTTTGCAAATAAACATAGAACTTAGCATTCCTACTAGAACTACCTTACTTGTTAGTAATAGTTTGTGAGTACTTAAAGAGTACTCATGGCTTTGTCCCTGGCTATTCCCGTGGTCAGACTATGAGGAGTACTATCAGGAAGATGGATAGCAGGACGGCTACGACAACTAGGATTATCTCCCATCGTCAGCATTGCCTGTGACACTGAAGATGGAGCCCACCGCTACGCTTATTATTCCGCTGCTTGTTTGTATTAAGACTGGATCATGAGATTATTTATTTGTGTAAGACCTTATTATGGTTTGTAATGGATGATGTACTGTGATATCCAATATGTTATGTCTCGCAAAAATGGTAATCCTGTGATTGCGATGTATGGCATAACAGGCATCTGGGATTAAAAATCCGGGTGTTGACACGAGTTATGGCTCTTTTAATGGCAGAGGTGACTTGGTTGCGATGGTTATTGGAGGATTTTGGTGTTTCTGTTATGACACCTACTACCCTCTTGTCTGATAGTACAGGTGTTATCAGTATTGTGCGTGCCCCTGTGAAGCATGAGCTTACCAAGCATATTGGTGTTGATGTTTCTTTTGTGCGCGCTAGTGTGCAGGATCAGATTATTGCTCTTCAGTATGTGCCTTCAGAGTTAAGTTGGCGGATTTCTTCACGAAGGCACAGACTAAAGCCCAACATGGGTTTTACCTCTCCAAACTCAGTGTTGTGGATCCACCATGAGTTTGAGGGAGGTGTTAGAGCTATACTATGTATTGTGTATTTTTCCCATTTGTATGAGGGGTTTCCTGCATATTATTCACACCTGTACATGTATATATATACTGGCCTTTGGCCTCCTAGGAATACAAGTTGCTTATTCCTAACATGCACAATATATAAAAGATATTGACTACCTAAGAAAACATAAAAGTAGTCCCAAAAAAGTAGAACTAAAATATAACTATTTCACTTGATTCCAAGATATTACTGACACTCACTTTGGGGGCAGGCAGTGGCGGCGCCAGAAAATGGCTGGCGGGTATTCATTTTACAATTTCTTTTTGTCTCAATGTACAATATGGACTACGAGAATCGATAGTATTAGCACAAAATAGTATAGGTCTATAGGACAGTAACAAATTTTCCCACAATTCATAAATCATACTAAGACATAAGACGATAATTTCATATTAACAACAAAGTTCCAATCTAATACAATAGTACAAAACATTTCGAATTTAGGCATTACCTCTTGATGGAAGCCAAATTACAATAAAACTTTGAGATCATCTTGTTGGAAGAGATTGATGACAAAGGGCTAGTAATGGATATATACAAATTACAAAACCGAATCTGCTAGTATTAGTACAAAACTGAAATAGCCACACCAAATCTGCTAGTAATTGGTACAAAACTGAAATAGCCACACCAATTCTGCTAGTAATTGATACAAAATCGAAATCTGCTAAGTAAAGAGGGGAAACGTACCTGGCCGCCTGGCGGATGCCCGGATGTCCGCGCCCTGGCCTCAGGCTGCTGCGCCGCCACGGCCGCCGCCTCCTAGGTCGCTAGCCTGCTGAAGCTGAACGATGCGCGTTTCCATGGTGAAGGCGTCAGGCATGGAGCGAGGACTGCGGGCGACGAGGTCGCGTGCGGCCTGGGGTGCGTGCGACCGGGCCGTGGGAACTGGGAAGCCAGCAATGGGATTGGATTGAGCGACGTGGGCCGGGTCGTGTTGATGACTACATGTAGTAAATTTTTTTTCTCAAATTCTTGGGTATTCACGGGAATACACAGGAATACCCCCAGCGCCGCCCATGGGGGCAGGTGCAATGTTTATTTTCATTCACTGTTCTCCGACCCGCCATAGCTTTTCTTCATTTTCACCATCTTATTATTAGTTTTCAGTTTGAGAAAATCGGTCCAAAACTTTTAATATATACATGATAAGACGGTGTAAGTGGTCATTTCTAAAAGTTCCAAATGAACTCACGGCCTTGTCATGAAATTTTGGTAAGGTAACTGTAGCGGTGTCACCCAGTTAAATTTTGAAGGACACTTTTGAGAGACACGACCGAAAAGGCTTGAGCTAAATGCAGAGCTATGCGCCGCATTTGCGACTTGACACTTAAAACCGTGCCATGGTGTGCTTAGTGTCATGCTAACATCGTACTTCGTGTTTTGTCACTTCATGCGGTTAGCCACCGTTCATCCCAGTCTCCCTGCACCGACTCTACTGCTAGGTCAACAATATTGGCTCGGCACTTGCTTGTGTTGTTTTTTCTAGAATACGCATAGCATGCGTATCATATATTGAAGAAGAAAACGGTGAGACACCGGAATATAACGTCACGCGACCCGCAGTGACAACCCACGTTACACTACAGCCACGCTAACTACTCGCTACGAGTCCACCTACTCGATGTCAAAAGAAAGGCCTCCCTACCGTGCCTTAAAAGACCTGCGTTGAACCAGGCCTCACCCTCATCTCGCACTCTACCTAGGATCACCGGCGTGGAAGGCCTCGCACCGTCGAACACCACCGCATTCCGGTGCTTCCACGTTTCCCAAACGACCAGGATCACGAGGGTATTCATGTCCTTCCTCAGCTTCTCAGGTGGGCTAAGCGAACTCCACCGCATTCCGGTGCTTGCATTGTAAATTATGTTTAAAGAAATGAACTTATGTCAAATCAAGGATGTCACTGTACTAAAAATCTTATAAGTTTCCCAAAATAATGAAATTAGGCGCATGCATTTAACTCCTTGTACAAAAATGGGATGTAAGAGAGAAACAAAACATGACGTAGCTAGCCATATGGATTTTCCCCCCTATCAAGAACTCGGTGGTTGCAACCATCGGTATCTTTCCATATCCAATTTTTTGTTTGGCATGCGCGCCACGCCATGACAGAGACCTCTCGTGCCAATATATGAATGAGCTCACTAATTCCACTCAGATCCTCTAATCATACTACATTAATCCGGTGTTAGTGCACTACAAGCTTTAGATTATTGTGTTTAAGGTAGATGGTAGTGTAGAGCTAGACGCAAAACAAACTGAAAGTTAGGATATGGACGATATCCTGTTTTTTCAGGAGAAGATTTGGACAAACAAAAACTTAATTAGCAAATTAAACGGCTTGCAACTTGCGCTTTGCATAATCAGGAAATGGTTTGCAGATTTGGATGATCATGCACCTAGGCGTAAAAAATGAATTGGTGCCACTTTATTCTTTTCCTTAACACAAAGGAGTCGCACATGTGAAAAGCTAAAGCATTTAAAACCGAACAGATAATTCAGCCCAAATAGGGGCAGGTTTGTTATCGCGAGTCTGCACGCTCTTGAGGACGAGAATAACTATGGCATTCCTGATTCGGTTATCTACTTGACCATCCATGAGGCATCACCGTGCTTCAGTTTTCTCCCACGTCTTAAGAGTTAACACTGCCGGGATGGAGAACAACGTAGCATGTCTGATTATTTGTTTCCTCCCTCTCTACTTATCTAGACCTCTCAATTTATACTATGCTGCCCAGGTTTTGATCATGAGAATTGTGCTGCAAAATTTAGGATTCAGTTTTTTCATGGCTTCTGCGCATGGCAAAGTAATGCTTCATGCTGCTTCCACGTTGAGATGAGGTGGATAATTAAATGGGAAATGGTACATGTGTGAGCGACATCTAGGAATAAATTTTAAGAGGGAGATGCAAGTGAACAAATAAGCATGAGTTATTTGCTGGCTGCAAATATCATCTGGGCCGGTCAGCGGCTGAGACAGAAAATATCTAAATTGTTTTGGGCCAACAAGTGGTTCCTAACCATTTTGTAGAACGGATGCATTTTTTTCCACCATTCGCTGAAACAGAAAGAAAATAACACACTTCTAAAAACAAGACATATTTGTAATAATTAATGATATTAAATCTTTATTTAGAAAATTTGCACAGATGCGATTAAGAGATATGTACAGGAAGATACCATGCTCAAGAACCTAACCCCTGCATACAGTCCCGCTAGAAGAGAAATCAAGTAGCAAAGATTCATGAGGAAGTAAGAAAATGTGTTACTGGATGGGATCTAGTCCATCTTGTCAACTGAGCGGGCCATTATCAAAATTAAATAACTAGCAAATAGGCAAGACGCTAGAAAAATTGCCACGAAAAGTATACAGGTCTAAATCTCAAGAGGAATAAAGATTACATGTGTAGAAGCTAGTTTAACAACATAATATAAACCAAGTGTATCTTGTCAAGGATGCTTGTGCATGCTAGTCGGATTCATTTTAGGATCTTATTATGCCACCACCTATGCATGTGATGTAACAAAAATATTGACTATTGAAAAGGTAAAAGTAAATTATAAGCACTTCACTTGATTCCAATATACTCCCTCTGTTTCAAAATATAAGATATTTTAGCTTTATAAAGGTAATATATCTAGACGCCTTTAAGTGCGTAGATTCAGAGTGAACCTCTCCGAACCTACACACTAAAAGACGTCTATATATATTACCTTCACAAAACTAAAATATTTTATATTATGAAACGGAGGGAGTACTATTTAAACTCTAAATCTTTATTTCCATTATTTTAGCAGCCTCCTGTCTACCATAGTTTTGGTGCTTTTCACCACTTAATTCCTGGAGGTGTGTTTCGGTGTCCCTCCCCCTTACCAAACTTATAAAACACAAGAGCTGATAGGATTGGTCAATGCCTCTTCATGCATTCCGAATCGAAGGGATATCGGTAATCATGGACGTCCTCGTGTTCTCAGTTTCGTAAGTTTTTAGGAGAGGAGGACACCAAAGCAAAAGTCTAATTTCTGTAACTCTAAAAAATCAGCCCAAAGGCATGTATTTATTGCAAGAAAGTAGAAGTCACTTCTAAGAAGTTAAAAACAAACAAATGATTTTGGGGACATGACTAGCGGGAGCTTCGCTTCAGCGCGCGCGATTTTTCGGCCGCACGGTAACGCAACGCTTCCGGCCGCACGGCAGCCGGCACGTGGCATGGTCATGCGGTGCAACCGAGCTGCTCTGCGTAGCTGGTCGTGTTGCGTAAGCTAGCTGCCCGCTCGCATGATTTTTTCTGTTCTTTTCTCGTGTAGAAAAATGAGTAAAAAAGCAGTGCAAAAAACAGTACGGCGAACGAAGGCAGTGTAACAGTACAAGAAAACATTATAAGGTAGCACGCGTGCAGTGCCCTGCCAAGACACCGTGGCTTACACTGCAGTCGAAGGCAGTCCAATATAGTAGAACAAGAGGACACACTGGCATGCACTGCGACTGAAGGGAGTGCACAGGCGGTGCACTGCCGGGACACAGTGGCATGCACTGCAACCGAAGGCAGTGCAACTTAGTACAATGAGGCAGTGCACAGGCGGTGCAACTGCCAGGACACAGTGACATGCACGGCGACCGAAGACAGTGCAACTTAGTACAATGAGGCAGCGTGCACCGCCAGAACACCGCGCCTTGCATGTCGACCGAAGGCAGTGCACATGCGGTGCACTGTCAGGACACAGTCAGTGGCGGAGCCGGAAACGAACAAAGAGGGGTGCTAACTAATTGCATGAAAAAATTCTACTAGATGTCAACCAAAATTCACCATAGTAAAAGTACATTGCTACAGTTGACAAAATTATAAATAGCTAATTGATTAACCGACGAACAAAAAACACAAAGTATTGCAACATCTCTAGAAATACCATCATGATATCTCCGCAGTTCACATGCCATCAACATTATTTAGGAACCATCCATACATCGACTTGAGACATCAATCTGCATATACAATGTAGAACAAACATCATAAATATGAATGATATATAATCGATATGAAAGACGAACTCGATAGTAAATAGCATACCAGCAACTCACTAATTCCTAGTAATGGCTTTAGGCAATTGGCATGCACGATTATTGTAACCATGAAAACGCCACAAAATGATATCATCTTCAATGCCCGTAAAGATTCCTCGCTCAATGTAGCACACCATGCTATGATCCACCCAATCATCATTCATCTTATTCCTCAACTCGGTCTTGATAATATTCATAGCCGAGAAAGCCCGCTCAACTGTTGCAGTGGCAACTGGCAAAATCAAGGCAAGTTCAATGAGGCGATACACCAACGGGTAGCATGTGTGTCTATCAGTTTGAACCATCTTCACAGCAAGATTGCCAAGATCATTACACCTTGAAAACTCTTCATCACTTCTCACATCAACAACAAATGTGGCAAGTTGATCTCTTAAGGTAACACACTCATATTCCGAGAAATCAGCAGCATAAATCTTGGCAAGTTCAATAAGTTTGTCACCATCAAAATTAGCAAAAGAATTCTTAGGATCAAGGCAAGCAATACATCTCAACAACTGAGTTGATTTTTCAGCAAAGCGGTGGTTTAACTCAACTAGAATCTGGTCAAGAACAACATTGTAAATGCCATGATGAAAATGATGATAGTAACTTACTAACTTTGCACCACGACCCCTTGAACGGCCTCTTAGTGGTATTATATCATCCATATTTGGCACAACAATTTTCCTACTAACACAAAAGTTCTTCACTTCTTCAAACATCTCTTCCCAACCATTTTCCCTCATGCCATTCATATTTGTCAACACCGACCCAATTAGTCCAATAGGACGAACAATATTCTGATTTTTTTTTGTAAGCATTGTGACAATTCTTGGGTCTTACCCAACACTCTAATCATAAGATGCATTATAAGAACAAATTCAAAGTGTTCCATCCTTTCTATCAAACTTGATGCTTTAGTTCTTTGCTCGCTCTCTCCATCTTCACAAATATTTTCCAATACCTCCAATACAGACGTCCACATTAGTTGAAGACGAACCAAAGTTTTGTGATGTGTACCCCACCGTGTGTCACCAGGCCTTGCAAGATTAGTGGCTTGGTTTTTTCCTCTTCCTGGAAAAATTTCACCAGTCTCCAATTGCTCCACAAGTTTGTCATGGTGGTCTTGGAGAAGTTGATCCTTTCTCTTACAAGAAGCACCAACAGTGGTTACAAGCATAGTGCAATTATTGAAAAAATCCTCAACAGAAGCACAACACTTGGCAACAGAAACAACCACTAGTTGTAGTTGATGAGCAAAACAATGTATATAAAAGGCATATGGATTTTCGTCCAATATGCGTTTCTGCAACCCATGAAACTGACCTCTCATATTTGAGGCTCCATCATATCCTTGCCCTCACAACTGAGAAATAGATAAACCATGTTTGATAAACATAGCATCCAAGGCTATCTTAAGAGAAGATGATGTAGTATCAGAAACATGCTTAATCCCGAGAAACCTCTCAATCACTTCACCTTTACCATTGACATACCTACATAAAAAAGATATTAGGGAGCGATATTTGATAACAAGATAGAACTGAAACATCGATAGGAAGGTTGGTACATACCTCAAGATCACCGCCATTTGCTCTTTTATTGACTTATCACGAGACTCGTCCACAAGCACTGCAAACCGACGCCCTTTTACTTCAGAAATAATTACATTCCTTATCTCGTGTGCACAAGCTTTCACTAAATCTTTCTGTATTTCAGGAGCAATCATTTGACAATTCTTGGAAGCATTTACACCAAGAACACTTGCAGCTTTGGGATCTTTATTTTTGTACCACTCCAACATCTCTAGAAAGTTTCCCTTATTGGTTGAGCTTGAGGATTCATCATGCCCACGGAAAGCAAGAGCTTGCAAAAGAAGAAACCTCACAATACCTAAAACAATAATCAAGCGAGCTTTATATTTCTCCTCTTTCTCCGCGTTTTTCTCGGACCACACATACGCCACACTTTGTCGCTGATTTTTGAAATCAGCGGCACACTTCCTTGCCTTGTTGTGAGTACTATCAGGTCCTCCAACATGAGCATTGAAAATTTCAAGTCCCCGTCTCTAATTAACATAGCCATCTTTAGTGAATGTATCATTTTCCCAATTACCAATACGTGGAGGTCTAAAGAGATAGCAATAAAAGCAATAAGCTGCATCCTTTTGCATACTATATTCTAGCCAATCAAACCTATCAAACCATGTTTTTATAAATCCTCTCATTTGATCCCCTTGCAATTTCCGTGGAAAAACATGGTCACGTGGTTGGCATGGACCCATAGATAAATATGCTCTCTTAGCTTCATATCTAATATTCGGATCAAACTCATATATTGGTTTCGAAGAGCCGGTTCAGCAACAATATCATCCATATTGAGTTCAATGCGGACTCATTTTTGTGTTGGCAGCGTTGCTAAACTAGTACTAGGTGCATCTTTCGTTGGATAATACTTCTTCATCCTATCCTAGGAAATGACAAAATTAGTTGAAAGAGTGTAATTAGAAATTTAGAATCAACCAATCAATAATATATAATTATGTATTAAAGATTTTAGGGGATGAAAAAGAGTCCTTGGTGGAAATCGTACCTAGCAGGCAGCAGCCGTTGCTGGACCGTGAACTGCCACCGGAAAGCTGAATTGTGGAGCGCCTTCGTGGATTCGCCTGACGCTAACTGCAGGTACCGTCGTGGCGCCGCCGAAGAGCCGCCAGGATTGGGTAGTCAGGGACAGGGATTCAGGGAGGAACGAAGTTACAGAGATACACGGACTAACCGATGCGCGACCTGGACGTGACCTGGAGTTTCCTCTCCTTACCAGATCATGGGCGGAATTAACGTGACTACGTGAGGCAGCCTTCACGACTAACCAGCCAAATGTTTTAACGCATGGGCCAAGGTGCTGGGACGAGCCGATCGGTGCTGGAACGCAGGGACTGCTTGGACGGGCCGGCCGGTGCTACTTCTACAAGCTGGAAAGTTCTGGCCGAAAAAAATACCTATACGTACCTTTGGGCTATTTAGCTGGACCGGTGCTACAGCCCAAGTAGCACCAGGCCCAGCTCCGCCCCTGGACATAGTGGCATGCATTGCGACCGAAGGCAGTGCAACTTAGTACAATGAGACAGTGCACAGGCACTACCAGGACACCGCGCCTTGCGCTATGACCGAGGCAGTGCAACTTAAAAGAACGAGGCAGTGTAGGCAGTGCGCTGCTAGTTTACCTCCCTGTGCACTGCGGAAACAGAAGCAGTGCAACCTATAGACCAAAAGCAGTGCAAAAAAGAGTTTGTCAAAACCTATCAATATGGGATCTAGTTTTTTAGATCTTGACGAGACTAGCACATTGGTGAAAACGGATCGTGATTTGAATATTGCGTTAAAAAGATATTCATTTTTTCATATTCGGATCCATAACAGAAAAGAGAAAAATCAACCCGTGTCTCTCTGCAGCCACCACGTGTCTTACGGAGAAAGGAGGGAGGAACACACGCTAGGCTTTCCACGTTCGACACGTGCATGCAGTAGCGACGAAACGGTGCGTCCTTTCTGGAGCGCGAGCTTTTTTTAGTGGTTCGGAATGATTTTGTCCAAGAATTGGGGTAAGGATTTCTTTTTTGTAACGGAAGATAACCACGGTCTATGCATGTAAGGTAATTGATGAGGTACAATCCATGTATCCCAGTTAGATTTGAAAGACATGAAAGAAATGTTTGAGAAATATACAGAAGCACACACTGCATTTACAACTGGGGACTTGAATTTGTGGCGCTGATGTATTTAGTAGCCTGCTAAACTCGTACTGCCAAATTTTGGTTTTCTACCGTATGAGGCTAAGGCACCGTTCATTGAAGTCTCGCTGCACCGACTCTACTGCTTGAATACATCATAGGTAAAAATGAACTTATGTCAAATCAAGGATGTCACCATATTAAAATTCTTATAAATTTTCCAAAATAATGAAATGGGGTGCCCTTGGGTACACCATCCCAAAAAAAACTACTACATTTGTTGTAAACCAACGGTAGAGTTTAAATCTTACCTTTTAATCAAATGGGTAGGTCTGCGTATGATGTGGAAATGATCCCGAAAAAGATAATTGATTCACGAGAAAAAAGATAGAGCCAATTAAGCCGGGTTGATCACCTGTTACTGCACATGCCGGAGTTCGTGGGTCCATTTGTCATTCACCGCAAGAGGATGGTCAATTTTATTATCCACCATGTTCAGTGGAGGAGCCCAAAGGAACACATAGATCTTCTTTCCGTCAAGTAGCCGATTATTCCGGGAACGGTATCTCCACGGAGCAGCAGCTGCAGCAAAAAAAAGGGTTCCACCGTCGTCGTGGTAGCAATAGGTTTTTTTATTTCGCGTACAGGTAGAAGATGCTAGATGCGGACTGGTCAGGGTTCAATTAGATCGTTAACCTAAAGGCTCGAGTTGTACCATCCATCATATCACAAAAAGGTTTCAAGTCGACGAGAGCGGGTATAGTAAATAAATACTCCCCCGTCCCAAAATAAGTGACGTGTCTTTGTCTAAATTCGGATGTATCTAGACATGTTTTAGCGTCTAGATGCATGTGAATTTAGACAAAGTCACGTCACTTATTTTAGGACGGAGGGAGTACTACTCCCTCCATTCAGAAATATAAGACTTTTAGTTTTGTGAAAAGATATATTTAGATGTTTTTTAGTGTATAGGTTTACTCTGAATCTATATACAAAAGTCGTCTAGATACATTTCTTTCAGCAAGGTAAAACGTCTTATATTTATAGATGAAGAGAGTACTATCCTTTAAGCATAACAATCTCCAAACAAAGCAACAAGGGCCTGATTTGTTATTTCACTAAACGAGAACAAGAAAATTGGAGCACGAGCTAGCAGTGAGATGAATTGGATTGCATGCACCTAGGCGTACAAACTTGAACTGGTTACAACTATTTATCGAATTGAGAAGGGAAATAGGAGTACATCGAAGGCGACAACTAATTTACTCTTCTTACTAACACATAAAAACTATGCCATCTAAATATTGAAAGAATATATAACATATATATTTAATCCGCTATTTTTTTAAACAATACATTTTTTAAATCAATTTTACGAATAATACGCGATTTAGGGTATTTACTAATCTAGCGCGGCGTCATCTATTCAAACAACGACCAGCCGCGGTCGGCTTTTGGGAAAGCGACCAGCCCCGGTCGGCGATTGACATAGCGACGAGACGGGATCATCTTTTGAGGCGCCGAAAGGTATGAGCAGACCCCACACGGCCGGGCTGTCAGCCCACAAAGAGGCTTGTCTTTAATCCAAAAGCCGACCGGCCCTGTCGCCCTTTGAAACAACGACGCCGGCATTCTTATCTCCACGCGAGCGCCGGCCAGAGCCCCGCGCGTGCCGTCTCCTTCCCTCTTGCTCCTTGCTTCTTCTCTGCTCCTCTCGTTTCCACTCAAAACTGCACCGATTTTAGCCTGTTTTGGTTATTATTTCCACTCAAAACTCTTGCTGAAACACATTAGAAAGCTAGTAGAGTCCCTATCTACTCATGGGATAGGCTGGTGAAGTGATTTGAGGCATTTTCGTGGAGGGATTTGGTGGAGTTCTTGAGGAGCAATGGCTATGGTGGAGGCTGGGGTTGGGGCTTGAGGCAGCTGCACGGTGGAGCTGCCGATTGGGTGACTGGAGGCTGCTGCACGGCAAGACTTCACACGCTTTAAGGGTAAACCCTAATTTTCTTGCTAACTGCCGCCATTTCTGTATGTTTATCGGTAGCTTTGGATATGGTATGTTAGTTGCAAGATTATTCAGCTATAGGAATCTAAGTATATTTGTAGACTATAATGTGCCATTATACGGGCATTTGACAAATTGCGGTATTTTTTTAGGTCGGAAGTTATGTCAAATAATGTAGTGTTCAGGTTCTACTATGGTGACGGTGTTAGAACAAACGAGCACGAAGTTGATTTGGGCGATTTTTATTTTATTGATAAAGTGCTCTAGGATCCTAAAACAGTGTCCATTACTGAGTTGAAGGATTAGTTATCTTCTTGTTTAGGGCTCCCTCCGACCCATACTGTCAGTGTGCATGTATTATGGACTAAGTCAAGGATTAAACCTAATTTTTTTAGACCGATAGAAGAGCAAGCTAAATGGGTCAAATGGGTGAAAGCCTGTCTGAGAAGGGTAGTTAACCCCCATGTCTTAGTGCTTCCTGTGGCAAAAGAGCCTGGGAACGATCAGGGCCAGAGTAGTCAGACACAACATGTTGGTGGTGGTTATGATCATGACCAGAGCAGTCAAGCCCAAGACGAAGGTGGTGGTGGATACTATCATGGCCAGAGCAGTCAAGGCCAAGATGGCGGTGGTGGTTATGAACCTGGTCAGAGTAGTTATGCACACACCGATGGTGGTGGTTATGAACCTGGTCAGAGTAGTTTTGCACACACCGAGGGTGGTGGATATGAATCAGCTAAAGGTAGTCATGGGACAGGAGAAGATATTTTCAGTGGTGAGGTCGATGAGGACGAGATACATGAAGGTTGGTTGCAAGATCAGATGGAAGCCGAAGATTCAAAAGGCTACAGTGATAACTCTCATGGTTCCGCCGAGTCTGATCAAGAAGACCAACCTATTCCGGCATCATGGAATGAAGACCACACATCAGTAATGAATGTGAACGATGGGCATGATTCCGCGTGGCACTATCACGCGAACAACATCTCCATGGGTGTAATATCCTAGCAAGAGGCATCTGCAGGAAGCAATTGTTGAGTCGGCATTGTCCACGCAACGGGTTTTCAAAACGAAGGTGTCATCCCAACAATATTTGACTTTGGTTTCCGAGGTAGCCAGATGTCCGGCCAGGGTCCATGCCCATCGTCCTAAGTATGACACCAACTGGAAGGTTAGCGACGTTGTGCAGCACACATGTCAACTTGACAATGTCCTTCAAGACCATCGTAATCTCACGTCAACCCTCCTGGCCAGACTGTTATACACTGAGATAGTGGAGACCAAAGCCATGGTGGTGAAAGCTATCATCAACAAAGTTGCTGTCAGATTTTGCTACAATATTTCTTACAGAAAGGCTTGGAGGACTAAGCATAGGGCACTGGAGACAAGATTTGGTTCTTTTCGAGAAGGATACGACTGTGTTGTTCGGATGCTCCATACCCTGCAGGCTAGGAATCCAGGCCATACGTCGACATCCAACACTTACGTTGCCTGAAGAACCCAATTTGAGGGTGTCGCATCGAGTGTTCTTCTCATTTGCTATATGCATAGAAGCTTTCACTCACTGTCGACCAGTCATTTGTGTGGATGGTACATTTCTCACTAGCAAGTACATGGGCCATATCTTGACTGCCATAGGTCAAGACGGGAACAATCAAGTTGTTCCACTTGCATTTGCTTTCGTAGAGAGCGAGAACACCGAGAGTTGGGTATGGTTTTTCAGGCAGCTGAAGACAGCAATTGTGAGGGATGTACCGAATGTGTGTCCTTCATGACAGGCATCCGGGTATACTCAGCGCGATAAGGAAGCTGACTCAGCCTGCTCCTGATGAACCAACTCCATGGCTAGACATGCAGAGTCGTTGGTGCATGCGGCATCTAGGGGCCAACTTTTTCTCACAGTTCAGGAACAATGCCCTGATGAACCTATTCAAGAAGCTTTGCAAGCAGAACCAGAAGTGGAAGTATATCAAGTGTCGGACCTATCTGGATGAATTCACAAAAAAACATGTTAGGCAGAGGAAAGCGGCTAGAGCAGCAGCTGTCGCGGCTCATCTGACCACCTTGTAGCTACCTGACGATGGCAGGAGCGCACCACGGAGGAAGAACCCATTGCTCTTTGCAATTTGCCAGGATTTAACCAACCCGGTACTAGGAGGAGGCCTGACAGAAGGATTAAGAATTTTCAGGAATGGATAGAGCACGAGTCTGTGGAGAGGTGGTCTCTATTGCACGACACTCATGGTGCTAGGTTTGGCGTCATGACTACAAATCTTGCTGAAACTTACAACTTCGTCTTGAGAGGAAATAGGGCTTTGCCATTAACAGCTATTGTGGAGTGTATTTTCACCGGAACTTTGAAGTACTTCAGAGACAGACTCCAACTTGCTCAGATTCATATCATCAACAACCCAAACATGAGGTACTGTTCAAAGATCATGGATTACATGAATGACAAAATGGAAAAGGCTCGGTCTATGCATGTCGTCGCCATCGGTAATCAAGAACAAAGATTCGAGGTGGGCCTCCCTTCCAACAAGATCGAATCTGGAGAAGAGGTAAAGGCACAAGAGGTGAGGATATGCAATGAGGACTGGCCGACGTGTGGTCATGGGAGAGATCTGCCTTGCTAGGATGCCCACTGTTGTTGTAGATGTGGTCATGGTTGAGGTTTCCTATCGGCCGCCCGGAGATAGCAAAGAATCAAGCGGTTATCATCCCAGGACAGGCCCCCGTCATCTATGAGTCTGATCTTCTGTTTGACCACGAGGGAATTGACATGCCTACATTCAGTACACATTGGACACGTCACAAGGTAAGTTAATAGGTTTAGTTAATTGCATTGTCCATATGAAGGAAACTAACAACTATTTTGTCCAACAGTGTCATTTCGCGGGAGATCGGGTAACCCGCTGCTACCCGGCGTTCAGCGAGTAGTTCGACACGTTGAGGGAGGAATCAGTCATTTGGGAGCCGTACACGATGATGGATCAAAAAGTGATGAGCTCGTTGGGAACCCTGAGAGGAAGGTATGATGAGCACAGCAGCAAATTTTCCCTCAGTGATGAAACCAAGGTTATCAAACTAGTAGGAGCAAGGAAACAACCCCAAGGTGTTGTCTTCCAACTTGCAATCCTGCACAAAACAACCATAGAACTTTGCCCCAACTTACAGTGAGGTTGTCAATCTCACCGGTTTTGCTGAAACAAAGGATTAAACGTATTGTGTGGAAGATAGTAATTGCTTGCAGAAAGTAAACACAAAACATTAAATAGATTGTAGATTGATGGTAAAGAATGGACCGGGGTTCATAGTTCACTAGAGGTGATTCTCCTTAAGGTAGTTGACATGTTGGGTGAACAAATTACAGCGGGGCAATTGACAGACACCGAGAAAGCATACATGCATATACTAATCATCTTGACTCCTATGAGATTTGATTGGGCATTACAACATTATACATAGACCGTAATCCAACTGCATCTATGACTAATAATCCACCTTCAGGTTATCATCCGAACCCCCTCCAGTATTAAGTTGCAAGCAACAGATAATCATTAAGCAAAGTGTGTAAAGTAAACAATACGATTGTTCTATGAACAAAGGATTGTTGTTTTCTCCCTAGTAGCAACAGCACATCTAGTACCTTAGAGATTTCTGTCACTTCCCCACATTCCTAGAGGCATGAACCCACTATCGAGCATAAATACTCCCTCTTAGAGTTGCTAGCATCTACTCGGCCAAGATAGCTACTAACAACGGAAAGCATGCAAGATCACAAATAACATAGACATGATAGAATCAATAATCAATATGAAATAGCATCTCAATATCCATCGGATCCCCACAAACACAACATGTAAGATTACAAATAGATGATCTTGATCATGAACGGAGCTCACAAGATCTAAACTTGGTGGCACAAAGGAGGAGAACCAACCATCTAGCTACTACATGGACCCGTAGTCCAGGGATGAACTACTCACGCATCACACTGGAGGCAGTCATGGTGATGAAGAAGGCCTCCAGGATGATCTCTCCCCTCCAACAGGGTGCCGGGAAGAGCTTCAGATCCCTCCCGATCTAGGGATAGAGATGGCGGTGGCTACAGACTCTTTCGTGGAATTTTGATCGGGTCCTTAGGGTCTTTGTCCCCGAGGCAATATATAGGCGAAGGAGCAAGGTTGGTGGAGTACCAGGGGGCCCACACCAGGTGGCGGTGTGGCTAGGGCTGGCCGCGCCAGCCTAGGGTGTGGCCGCCCTGGCTCCCCTCTTCGTCTCCCCTCTGCACTCCGTATTCCTTCTGGTGAAATACTGACTTGGGCTTTTGTCCGGTCCAATTCCGAGAATATTTCCTTACTGGCTTTTCTGAAACCAAAAACAGCAGAAAACAGGCAACTGGCACTGTGGCATCTTGTTAATAGGTTAGTTCCAGAAAATGTGTAAAAATACTCCAACGTATGGACAAAACATAAGAAAGTAAATATATAACAAGCATGGAACATCAAAAATTATAGATACGTTTGCAACGTATCAACATCCCCAAGCTTAACTCCTGCTCGTCCTCGAGTAGGTAAGTGATAAAAAAGAAGAATTTTTGAGGTGACATGCACCATCATAATCTTGATCAAAGTATTTGTAAAACATTGATAGTTGGGATCATAGTACTTTAACATAGCATGAAAGATATAGTTCTAACAATAAGACATAGCAACTATGTTATAACATGAAAAGATACAAACAAAAGATTCATGAATAATAATGCTTTGAAAGACGTTTGTTTGTTTCACATATAGAAAACATAATGAGAACGGTATTCAGCTTGTCCCTCATAGTGTAGCAAAACATAAATGCATAGGACACCTTCAAAGTTCATAAGGGTGACTAGATACAAATAGTTTAAGAACAAGCAATATCAAAGTTATGAATCAATCAACAAGTCTTGGGACACTGCACATTAAACTAAGAATGACCGCTATGCTCTCTCAATAGGTGCATAAAGATAGAAGATGAAGACTCAACATAAAAAGTAAAAGAAAGGCCTTCGTAGAAGGAAGCAGGGATTCAAGTCTCATAAAGAGCTTCCAAAAATTATGGTACTTATTAGCTTTAAGATCTCATTGCCCCTATCATAAGAATCTTTAGGTGATTAAGGTTAAAGTGAACAAATATGAGGATATGCTTGACAAGTTATAAGCTAAAAATCGCATACCCCTTACTTACGAGTACCGTTCCTCATGCTACTCATGTTTAGTCACAAGTAAGTTCTTGTCATTGTAAGTACATGTGTATCATAGAGAACCGCCAATGGGGTACCCCTTGCCCGATGATACGGAAGAATCCCCATATTAAAATGACAAGGCAAGCAGGCAATGAGCATCTCAAAATCCTTTTATTTCCTATTTGCATAGGCCTTTTTTTCTTTTTTCTCTCTCTCTCTTTTATTTCCTATTTGCATAGGCTTGTTTTTTTATAGAGGATGCTTCATAGATTGCTCACTATGGTTACGCTACAGGTTTCCACCATGATTAGGCATGGATTAGACCAGCCGCCCAGGCGTTTCTCTAACACATATACGAACTCCATGAGCCTTACAAGCTCCTCTTTCATTTCACACCGCCAGGATCCGTAAGCAAAAGAACATGATATCAACTAAATAAAGTGCAATGTTGAAAGCGTTCCCCATGACAACATGGTTCTGCTAATCCACAACTTACAAAATGCAAGCATATACACAACATAGATGGGCACAATGGTTCAAGTTTATTAAGTGCAAGAAAAGTAAAGTGTGCCATCAAGTTCGTGAGAGATTTAATCACTAATTTTCACATAACAAGTTTAATTCGGAAGGTAGATAAAAACATGAATATACTTGTAATAGCAAATGCTAATAGGTAGGTATGGTGGACTCTTTGGAATAACTTGGTTTTAATTGGAGTTGGATGCATGAGTAGAACTCATACTTGGTATGGAGGCTAGCAAAAGACTAGGAGCGACCAACTAAGAGTGCAATAATGGTCATAATCATGCAAAGCGACAAAACTTTATTGATTAAAGCATAAAGTGATATTACAAGGCAAAAACTAAATGATCATAGAGGCTATGTTGACTTGGTATAGTCTTAACATGGTGTGAGCATGCGCCAAGTTAACCCAAATAAAGCATTAAAGGAGAATACCATAATATTATGCTTTAATATGCTAAAACAACGCATGATTCTTTCAAGGCACATTACGCAATCTCAATTGTTTATAACATGTCATGCTACAGCAAAAATCACTAA
Source organism: Avena insularis (assembly GCA_023614405.1). Classification (NCBI taxonomy): domain Eukaryota; kingdom Viridiplantae; phylum Streptophyta; class Magnoliopsida; order Poales; family Poaceae; genus Avena; species Avena insularis. The sequence goes on along the minus strand of CM042696.1, from coordinate 203,847,506 downwards.
GCATAAAGCCAAAACAATATCAAGCATGACATGACAAAGCCTAGGCCACAGTAAAAAACAAGCTCCTTTTATACCACTTAAGCATGAACTTTCCTACTCTTTTCCAATCCAAATCAACTTATTTGAAAACTATCATATATGAATGAGGGGGTCCAACCAACTTATTCAATCAAACTAAGCAAACTAAAACTAAAAATGAAAACAAAGACGCTCCAAGAACAACTCAACTGTGCATGAAACAATAAAAATGAAGTGTTTGGAAGAAACCTGAAATTTTTATTGATGAAGAATGGTATGCCTTGGGCATCCCCAATCTTTGACGCTTGTACTTCTTGAATATTTCTTGGAGTGACACGGGTGGCATCTACAAGCTTGGGGTTTTTTCCATACTTCATCTTATCACATTACTCTTCCCTACACTTTAAAATTTCCTTCATACAAAACTTCACACAATCTTCATTAGCAACATTAGTGCACTCAAGATAATAAGTCTTTTGGTTCAGTTTCAACACAAGTAAAACTTCCATTAAAACACAAGCTACTATAGAACTTCCTTTAAAAAGTTCAAGTGATCAAAGAGAACTCAAAGATAAAGAGATTAAGAGGCAAATGCAAATAATGGCAGAAATCTGTCAAAACAGACCAGAAGGTAAAAACCATTTTTTTCGAAGACCTTCTGTTGCTCAAATCAAAAAGTGTTGAACTAATGAAAGTTATATAACAACCTGGGGCAGAAGCACAAACAATTACGGCTCAAACCAACGTACAGAGATTTTTCACGAATTTTTAAAGTGAAGCACAAAAATCTGTTTCGAGACAGGAACTTTCCCAAATCTTATTTCTCTCTCATTAGAGGTTAACAAAAACCACACAAAAATGATAAGGAGAGGTTATTACTGAAGCAATACCTTCCAAGACTCAACTAAAGACTCCTAACGAAATTTGGGTTATCTCTCAATAAGTGCTTTTCTTTAACGCCTTTGAGCTAGGTATAAGAATTTCGATGATGCTTACATAAGAAATATGAATTGAAGTAAAAGAGAGCATCAAGAAGCAAATTCAAAACACATTTAAGTCTAACCCACTTCCTATGCGTAGGAATCTTATACGCAAATAAATTTAGAAAGAACAAAGTGACAGGCATAGGAAGATAAAACGAGAGTAACTTCAAAACTTTCAGCAAATAGAGAGGTGTTTCAGTACCATGAAAACTTTTACAACCATATTTTCCTCTCTCATAATAATTTTCAGTAGCCTCATGAATAAACTCAACAATATAACTATCACATAAAGCATGCTTTTCATGATCTACAAACACATAATTTTTATCAAGCTCAAAAATAGTGGGATTAAAACCTTCAGACCCACTTTTAACAATTTTATAACAAGATGACTGATCAATCTCATTTTCAATAGTAGTACAATTAATATTATCAACCAGTATAGGACCATCATCTAGAGCTTTATTATAAATTTTTTCAAAAGAATCCATAGGAACATAACATTCAACCTCCTTTGGTAAGCATGGAGGACAATCAAATAATGTAATGGGTAAAGAGTTACTCTCATTAGAAGGTGGGAATGGGTAGATCCATTCTTCCTCCTCTTGATCATCACTCTCCTCTTCTTTTTCATCCAATGAGCTTCCAATTTTAGCAATTTCTTCTTCCATAGGCTCCTGCAAGGCATTAGTCTCTTCTATTGGTGGAGAGCATCTATTAAGATATTCAAGAATATATCCATTCTCTACCTTGTAATTATCAAAGAAAAATTTAAGTATATCATAAACCTCATATTTATAAGGTGCATCATCAGTATTTTCAAGCAAATAAGCAAGTTCGAATGCACCCTTCCAAGCAATAAATTCTTCAATTTGTTCCACATCATAAAAGTCATAATTTCCCTTAACATAAGAAGATATGGTAACATCATCATTATACTCACATTGAAAAGGGAGGTGTTTATACCTCCTACACCAACAAGATTTATCAAAGCAATAAGTAACATTATGAGTAGAGCACATGTTTCTAGCAATGGTACACAATTTATCAATTTGTTCCCATAATAGTTTCCCATTTTGTGACAAGCGGTGTTCCTCATAATATTTTTGTTGTTCCATGAACCCATCTTGCCAATAAGATCTAGTTTCAAAGAAACCCACCATTGATAGAAAGCATGATAAAGTAAGACAATAACAGATCAACATAAATAACAACTATAGCAGGAACTAATTTTTTGTGTGTTTTTGATAGAAAGAAACAAGCAAACAAAGCAGAAATAAACTAAGCAAAACAAAGAAACAAAGTAAAGAGATTGGTTGTGAGGGATTCCCCTTTTGAAGATGTCCTTGACTCCCCGGCAACGGCGCCAGAAAATAGGTTTGATGGCTCAAAAAGTGATGAGCTCATTGGGAACCCCAAGAGGAAGGTATGATGAGCACATCAACAAATTTTCCATCAGTGATGAAACCAAGGTTATCAAACCATAGGAGCAAGGAAACAACCCCAAGGTGTTGTCTTCCAACTTGGAATCCTGCACAACACAACCACAGAACTTTGCCCCAACTTATAGTGAGGTTGTCAATCTCATCGGTTTTGTTGAAACAAAGGATTAAACGTATTGTGTGGAAGATAGTAATTGCTTGCAGAAACTAAACACAAAACAGTAAATAGATTGTAGATTGATGGTAAAGAATGGACCGAGGTCCATAGATCACTAGAGGTGATTCTCCTTAAGGTAGTTGACATGTTGGGTGAACAAATTACATCGGGGCAATTGACAGACACCGAGAAAGCATACATGCATATACTAATCATCTTGAATCCTATGAGATTTGATTGGGCATTAAAACATTATACATAGACCGTAATCCAACTGCATCTATGACTAATAATCCACCTTCAGGTTATCATCCGAACCCCCTCCAGTATTAAGTTGCAAGCAACAGATAATTGCATTAAGCAAAGTGTGTAAAGTAAACAATACGTTTGTTCTATGAACAAAGGATTACTGTTTTCTCCCTAGTAGCAACATCACATCTAGTACCTTAGAGATTTCTATCACTTCCCCAGATTTCTAGAGGCATGAACCCACTATCGAGCATAAATACTCCCTCTTGGAGTTGCTAGCATCTACTCAGCCAAGATAGCTACTAACAACAGAAAGCATGCAAGATCAAAAATAACATAGACATGATAGAATCAATAATCAATCTGAAATAGCATCTCAATATCCATCGGATCCCCGCAAACACAACATGTAAGATTACAAATAGATGATCTTGATCATGAATGGAGCTCACAAGATCTAAACTTGGTGGCACAAAGGAGGAGAACCAACCATCTAGCTACTACATGGACCCGTAGACCAAGGATGAACTACTCACGCATCACACCGGAGGCAGTCATAGTGATGAAGAAGGCCTTCAGGGTGATCTCTCCCCTCCGACAGGGTGCCGGGAAGAGCTTCAGATCCCTTCCGATCTAGGGATGGAGATGGCGGTGGCTATAGACTCTTTCGTGGAATTTTGATCGGGTCCTTAGGGTTTTCGTCCCGAAGGCAATATATAGGCGAAGGGGCAAGGGGCCCACACCAGGTGGAGTACTAGGGGCCCACACCAGGTGGCGGCGTGGCTAGGGCTGGCCACGCCACCCTAGGGTGTGGCTGCCTTGGATCCCCTCTTCGTATCCCCTCCGGACTCCGTATTCCTTCTGGTGAAATATTGACTTAGGCTTTTGTCCGGTCCAATTCCGAGAATATTTCCTTCCTAGCTTTTTTGAAACCAAAAACAGCGGAAAACAGGTAACTGGCACTGTGGCATCTTGTTAATAGGTTAGTTCCAGAAAATGTGTAAAAATACTCCAAAGTGTGGACAAAACACAAGAAAGTAAATGTAAAACAAGCATGGAACATCAAAAATTATAGATACGTTTGCAACGTATCACACGATAGCTGAGACAGCCGCAAGATATTCCTGCGGGTTATATATTATGTGCACTAGAGATGAGGACTACTGGCTGACTAAATCGAAGATCATCTTCGATTGTCAGGTGGAGGAGATGTCTCAACAGAGGGTCATGAGGCAATTCAGTGTTAGCCAGATGGTACATCCTCCATGTCCGGAGGAGCCCCTTCCAGAAGGAGTGCACATGTAAGTTAATATATTATGTATCTATAGTTCTACAGCGATTGTATACTTACAAAATGTAATTGCAGGTACTCTCGGAAGGGTACTAACAGAAGTGCAACTCAGTGGCTTCAATGGGTTAATATTTATATCCATGGTTGGCAGAATACAAAAACTGACGTGTGGATCGCTCCTGCGTTTGATATGGAGCTATTCCGTGCATACTTACACAGGTACATGAGCATGACATATTTGCATCTCGTCCACCACGCGCATGATGATGAAAGATACCCTAGCCAGTCGACTATGGAGCCCAGACAGTCAGCGGTAAATACACGTTTCTTTGTTACTAGACTTGGTAGCCTATATAATGTGTACTTATCTACTATACAAATGCAGGCTGATATGACATGAGAGCTACAGACTGAAGTGCATCAGTGGGGACGTTCATGAAGGGAATATGCCCGAGAGGCAATAATAAAGTGGTTCTTATCTTATTCCTTGTTTATGATAAATGTTTATTTTGCATGCTATAATTGTATTGATTGGAAACGTTAATACATGTGTGTTTAATAAACAAATAAAAGGTTCCTAGTTATGCCTCTCTTATAGACTAGCTCGTTGATTAACAAGATGATCAAGGTTTCCTGATCATGGACATTGGATGTTGTTAATAGCTAGGTCACAACATTGGTAGAATGATGTGATGAACATTCATCCGAAGTATAGCATTACGATCAAAGTCATTATGTTTATATTGCTATAACATCATACGAAGTAATCTTAGTCCTTAGACCATGAGATCATGTTAATTGCTAACATCGGAAGAGTGACTTGATAACATCAAACGTCACACCGTAAAAGGGTGACTATAAAGGTGGGTTCAGATACTCCGAAGGTGTTATGTTGAGGCTCATGGATCAAGAGTGGAATTTTTCAATCCCGATGACGGATAGATATACTCTGGGCCCTCTCGGTGATATCACATTAAGATAGCTTGCAAGCAAGTAATGTGATCACTAGAATGTTATATCACGGGAACGAGAAAAGAGTGCATGTCGGTAACGAGATCAAACTAGGTATTTGGATGTCGATGATCGAATCTCTGACATGTAATATATCGCGAGACAAAGGGATTTAGTTACGACGTTAAAGGTTCACACGATCACAAGAATCATTGTTGAATATGTGGTAGTCAGTACGAATCTCCATGTCCCGCTGCTGATTATTGATCGGAGAGGGGTCTCGATCATGTCTGCATTATTCGTGAACCGTATGGTGACACGCTTAAGGGATACCGACACCATTTGGAACAAATATGTTTCAGATAAAGATTCAAGAAAGCGTTGGAATCATTTTGATGGAAACCGGAATTGTTTCGGGTGAAATTGCAGAAACTGGTTCTGCATGTGATATTGAAATGTTGCAAGGGGTTTTATGTGAATGTTTGTTAATTAAAGTAATTAACAAAATTCTGAATAAAATAAATAAAATAGTTTTATTTAATGAGATCTTGCATTAAATTTGGTGGAAATTTAATGCATGTGAGTGGAAGTGTGAGTGGAGGCATATTTATGTGAGTGGAGCATCCACCACATGAATGATGGAAGAGGTGGGGGCACCACCATGGAAGCCATGACATGGCCCTTGGCTGCCCCCCATCTTCCCTATAAAGGGCCCTCCTCTCCTCCTCACAACACACACCTCCTCATGAAGGATATCTCTCCCCCTCTAGTTATTCCCCATGGTCTCGGATTAGCGAGATACATGTTCTCGGTGGCTTTATCTAGAAAGGACTTGCTGCTTCCGCTGCTTTGCTGGAGCGAGGGATGGAGGTTGTCGGGATACCGGACGTGTGCATGATCACGGATGCACCACTGCTTTGCTGTGCTAGACTTGGTGGTGCTGGACTTGCTGGAGCTAGATCTGATGGACGTGCTGGAGCCGGACCTGCTGAACTTCATCACGATCTTGAGATCGGCAAGTGTACGACTACATCATCCACGAGTTCCATCTTGTTAACAAAGTTTTGTTGTCTTCGAGGGTAAGTTCTCTATGGATGTATATCCACCCGTTACTTATATCTAATAGATAGATCTTGGCGATAGTTCCCATCGTAGGAAAATTTTTGTTTTCTATGCTGCGAACCCAATAGTGGTATCAAAGCCTGATCTATGCGTAGGTGCTTTGCACGGGTAGTATACATATGTTTATATGTGGGCGATGATGATCATGTTATTGCTTCTTTCATGTATTTTTGATATTGGTGGCATAGTGGGATGAAGCGGCCCGGACCAACCTTACATGTCATCGCACATGAGACCGGTTCCACGACTGACATGCAACTAGTTTTGCATAAGTGGCTGGCGAGTGTCTGTCTCTCCTACTATAGTCAATATCTGATTTACAACGAGTTGCTAATAACTTAGTTATCATCATTGTGGTTCCATGTTCGTAGGTAAGACCGGTTCTATCTCTGAAAGCCCTAAGCCACGTAAAACTTGCAATGGATAAATTAAAGGCGTCTAGTTTAGATTGTTGCTGGGCTACTGTCATGATATGGTAATGTTGTAAGTTGATGTAGGGTATATACCTTACAACACACTTAACGTGTAAGTTCCATAGACCTTGGCCTTACACACAAAGGAATGATAGAGATCATACCACGATGCATATGATGGTGATCAAATGCATGGACCATATAATCACACTTTACACATATGATGTTCACATCTTATATTGCTAGTTTGCCGCTTTTAGTAGCATTGTAAAGATGATCCCTGATGACCCACAAGTATAGGGGGTGTATCGCAGTATTTTCGAGGGAAGTGAAACCCAATTTATTGATTCAACACAAGGGGAGCCAAAGAATATTTATAAGCCTTAACAACTAAGTTGTCAATTCAGCTGCACCTGGAAACAATCTTGCTCATAGCAGTTTATCAAGAACATGATTTTGTAGTAGGAATAGTAAAGTATGACGGTAGTAAAGCAAAACGGTAGTAACAAAAGCGATGATTGGGATTCGAGTGCGGTAGGCATAGGGATGGATGGACGGGCGTTGCATGGACAAGACAATTCAAATAGTAATCAGAACATAGGGCAATTGCAGATAAATAAGATAAAGCATCCAAGTACTAGACAATCCTAGGCATGTGTTCCGTATATAGTCATACGTGCTCGCAATGAGAACTTACACAACATCTTTTGTCCTGCTAGCCCGTTTGCAGCGGGGCCTCTAGGGAACTACTGGCAATTAAGGTGCTCCTTTTAATACAGCACCGGAGAAAAGCATTAACACTCTATGAACACATGTGATCCTCACATCAAAGCCATCCCCTTCCGGTTATCCCGATTTCTGTCATTTTGGGGCCATAGGTTCCGGACAACAACGTGTGTATACAACTTGTAGATAAGACCAAAAACAATACTATCATAATGAATCAATAACATGTTCAGATCTGAAATCATGGCACTCGGGCCCTAGTGACAAGCATTAAGCACAACAAGTCGCAACAAAGTCATAAAGCACTAATAAAAGATACTAGGCACCATGCCCTAACAATCTGATGCCATTACATGAACGATCCCAACCAATCCCTACCATCCCCATAGCCTACAGCGGGTGATTACTCACTCATAGATGGGGGAAACATGGATGGTCGATGGAGAAGCGATGGTGATGATGATGGCGATGATCTCCTCCAATTCTCCAGGTGCCGTAATGCGGAGTTTCTGGTGCTGTTTCGTGGAATCTGGTGGTGGCGGCAGAGCAGAACTCCTTCTGTAAAAACGTCGAACCCCCCGAAGTTTTTAGGTCAGAAGGTTCCTTATAGGCGAAGAGAGAGGCCGAGGAGGTGCCTGGGGGGCCCACACCACCCCCTGGCGCGGCCTGGCCCGCGCCAGCAGGTGGTGTGGCCACCCCCTGGCTCTTCTCCGTCTCGTATTCGCTCTGAGTCTTGGGTGAAATAGGATTTTGGCATATTTTCGGGATTTTTCACGATAGTTGATTTTCTGCACAAAAGTAGACACCAAGGCAATTCTGCTGAAAACAGCGTCATCGCATTAGTTGTATCCAAATCACACAAGTATAGAGGAGAACCAATAGCAACATTGTTCGGGAAAGTAGATACGTTTTGGACGTATCAACTCCCCCCAAGCTTAGCTTATTGCTTGTCCTCAAGCAATTCAGTTGAAAACTGAGTGCGATAAAAGAACTTTCACGAACACATTTGCTTCATAAGATGTAAATATTCTCAGCAATGCGATCAACTACTTAAACAGTTCATAATAAAGAGTATGCAACTGAGTCTACTTAATAGTCATTACAAGCTATGAAGAGATTCCAACTCAAGAATAATAAGTAGCATGAGGCACAAACATAAGCAACATTATAATGCTCATAGAAAGGTATGATAGAGTGGTATCTCGCTTGCCTTTGATTATGAATATCAAGGCACCTCTGAAGTTCAAGTGATGACTAGAAGTAAAGATATCAAGGATACAAGCATCAAAGTCACAACACAAATAATCAAGTAATGGAACAAACACAAAGAATGACAACTATGCTCTCAAGAAGGTGCTCAAAGAATAAATGGAGACTCAACAAGTAAAGAAAAAGGTTTTGAATAATTTTGAAAAGCTTCCAAATGCTGAAAGTATGGTACTCATTAGCTTTGAGCTCTCATTGCCCCTATCATAAGCATCTTTAAATGGTTAAGGTTAAAGTGACACAAGTAAGAGGATATGCTTGACAAGTTATAAATCGAAGTCTCATGCCCCTTACTTACAAAGACCGATCCTCATGCTACTCAACTTCAGTCACAAGTAAGCTCTTGTCATTGTAAGTATATACGTATCATAGAGAACCGCCAACGGGGTACCCCTTGCACATGACACGGGAGCTATCCCATAATCAAAATAACAAGGCAAGCAGACAATGAGCATCTCAGCGATATTTTTATTTACTATGTGCATAGATTTTTTTTGAGGATGCTTCATAGAATGCTCATTATGGTTATGCTGCAAGTTTCCACCATGATTAGGCATGGCTTAGGCTAGCGGCCCAGGTGTTTCTCTAACATACATACAAACTCCATGATCTTACAAGTTCCACTTTTATTTCACACCGCCGGGATCCATAAGCAAAAGAACATGATATCAACTAGGTACAAAGTACCTATGAAGCGTTGAAAGCAGTCCCCATGATACATGGTTCTGCTAACTTCAACTCATAAAGCACAAGCATATGCGCAACAAAGAAGGACGCAATGGTTCAGGTTTATTAAGTGCAAGAAAATAAAGTGTGCCATCAAGTTCGTGAGAGCTTTACTAACTAACTTTCTCATGACAAGCAAACATTTTATTCGGAAGAAAACAAGGCATATTGAATATGCATGGAGGTAGCAAATGATGCTAATGGGTAGGTATGGTGGACACTTTGGAAATATTTGGTTTAGGGAGTTGGGAACTTGAGTAAAACATACTTAGTGAAAGTGAAGGCTAGCAATAGTAAGGGAGCGACAAACGAGAGAGCAATAGCTGTCATTATCATGCTTGCAACAAAACAGGACTACTCATGGCATGAAAGTGATTCAAGATCCTCAAGGCAAAATAATTCATCAAGGCTTAACTGATTATCATAGTCATGTGCATGCGTGAGCATGTGCCAAGTCAATTCAAATGAAACATTCAGAGGAGGATACCATGGTGTCATACCAATTTATGAATAGAGCAATGCAAGCAAACATTCATAAGACATGCTACAAACTATTAGCGAGCTGGAGCTAATCATAAGAAAGCAAGAACTACTAAGCATCTAAAGATAACATACACCCTACTTGAACGGACTAAGCAAGCTCACAATGATGAGTATATGTACAAAATGAAAACAAATAGAGTTCGTTACCAGCCTCTTACCACGCCTCAAGTTGTCATTGATCCTCATTATTGCTCTTCACTTGTGTGGCTTGAATAATAATATGAAACCAATATCCACTGAGGACTGTTGAACCCTGTAGAAAACTCACAAAACCAAAGAAGAACGACAAATATTTTTGGTGTTTTCGATTTTTAAACAAGAGCCAAAAGGGCTAAACAAGCAAAGCAAAATCTTTTTGGGTTTTTCGAATAGTTCAAACAAAGCAAAAAGGGAAAAGCAAACCAAGGCAAAAAGAAGAAGCAAACCAAAGAGAAACAACAGAAATATTTTGGTCTTTTGTGTTTTTAGAAAGCAAAAGCAAGAAGAACGAAAACTAAAAAGAGAACAAAAACATGAATATACAAAGTACCGCAACATGATATGGAGATGAGTGCGGTGTCGGCATTTCCCCAAGCTTAGGCTTTTGGCCTAAGTGGGTATCAATCCATGTACGGATAGGGGTTCCAAGCAGGCGGATCTTGGTAAGAATGGTCGTAGCTAGGCCCATGAGAAGAAGAATAAGCTCCCCAATCATAAGCGAGCTGCTGATATGAAGACTCTCCCTCATTCGAGGGCTGGACCGAATCATCCGTAACCTCCCTTCTTGTGTCCTGCTCCTGTTGGGAGGGCTCTCCAAAGTACGTGTCAAGCTCCTCCTCAGTGAGGGACCATCCTTCCCTGTTATCAAGGTTAAACAAAACAGGTGCAGGCAAAAGAACAACACGCTCGGACTTTCTCTTTCTCCAACCAGCTTTGAGAAAGGTTATTTCATAAGATAACTCACTCATACTAGCCCACGAGGAAACAAATTTATGCTGTATCATGGAATTAAGATCAAGCCTTTCTATGGAAAACTGTAGGTCTAGATGATGAGGCACTAAACCATGCAATGCTAGTAAACGAGAAGCAATGAGGCCTCCATAAATTCCACCTTTCTCACGGTTAGTAGCAAGACGGAAAGCTATCAAATCACCTAAGTTGTAAGACCTATCTCGTTTGCAGAGATAAATGCTAGATCAAACAAAGATAACTTATTGGCAGTTTTCCTAGCAAGAACACACTTGGCAATAAAGTAGGCAAAGTAGCGAATGGAGGGAAAATGAATGTTACGGATTTTTCCACTCTCCTTCGAGAAGCTACTCCCTTGGCAAATTTCTGCGTATAAATCCATGAGTGGTTTAGGTCTCTCCTTAATCTTTCTACATGATCCCCATTGAGGTACCTTAATAGCTGCACAAAAATCATCAAGAGAAAGGTTGACGGCTATATTGTAAATTTTGTAATGGACCATGGGGTTAGGCAAAGAGTGACTAAATTGGAAGTCCTGCACCACATACATGGTTAGCTTCACAAATTGACAAGGTTCATCTTCCAAAAAGTGCTCTAACCCTGCATTATAAACCAAAGTGTGGCAATCTTGTAGAATTCCTGCAGCTCTCATGAACTCAGAGCATGCATAAATGGAAGGAAAAACTTCCTCCTCCCAGTGGACCTTCATGACCTTAGGCACCCAAAGCTCATGTTGGTTTAGGTGGTGTTCACTCATCTTCTATTCTGAAATTTAAACACCTATTAAACAAGTGATTGCAAAGTAAATATAATGAAGGATTCTACTCATAGGGACTTGCAAGAGGCCTAAACATGCATCAAAACTATATCTCTAAGCATCAAACAAGCTTACAAGCTCTCATAACCAGTCACCTACAACAGCAAAATACTCAATATATAATCCACTAAACACAAATCTACTTGGACATGGGGAGGAGTCACATACCAGGGAACAAATGCTCCAAATTTCAGCAAGAAAGATGGGCTGAGCAAGGAGATCGAAAAAATCAAGAGCAAGCACAGCAAGAACGTGATTTTGAGCTATGAACTGGAGCTTACTCGGGAGAGAGAAGAAAGTGGCAGGTGAGAGAGTTTGTGGGGGGGGGGCAGGGGTGGCCCACACCAGGGCATGGCGCCACCCAAGGCTGGCCGTGCCACCATGTGGTGTGCCTGCCTGGTGGGCCCCCTGGTACCTCCTAGGTACTCCTCCACCCCTTTTTTCACGTAAAAATTTAATATGAATTTTCTGGAATTTTTCGAGACACTTTATTTTTGGGCATTTTTCAGAAATAGAAGAATGATTTTTCTGACAGACAGATTTTTTTTTGGAAACATGATGCAAGGACAAAACAAGGCTACAACTAAAGAAGTTCTAACATGCAAGCAACTAACAACAAAAATAAAACTAAACGAAAGCAAAAACTAAAATGCAAAGGATAGAAATAAACGGAGATAATCATAATGAAAACATTTATTTGTTCAATGGAATCCTTTTGTTAACAAGGTTGATCAAGTCTTGCTACCAAACAATTGCATATGAGACAAAACTTTGTACTCCACTAATGATTATGTTACCTCAACCTTGATAGCAATGGTCCCAATCATAATAGTTTCAAATTTTTCTCTTGGTATGGGACAATATATTTCTCCAACTTGAATACCCTCAACATGTTCAATTGAATTCAGACCATAAGTCCTTCCAATCTTCTTGGGGAAATAGACAGTATGTTCCTTGTCATTAACATTGAAGGTCACCTTTCCTTGATTACAATTAAAAATAGCTCATGCAGTATTAAGAAAAGGTCTCCCAAGAATAATAGACATATTATCATCTTCAGGCATTTCAAGTACAACAAAATTAGTTAATATCAAGCAATTGTGAGCCACCTGAACAGGTACATCCTCACATATACCCACAGGAATATTGGTAGATTTATCAGCCATTTGCAAAGATATATCAGTTGGTATCAATTTTTCAAGCTGAAGCCTCTTATAGAGAGAGAAAGGCATAACACTAACTCTAGCTCCCAAATCACACAAAGCAGTTCTAACATAAATGTTCTTAATAGAGCAAGGGATAGTTGGAATCCCTGGGTCTCCAAGTTTCTTAGGAACCTTACCATTGAAGGAATAATTAGCAAGCAAAGTAGAAATTTCTTCATTAGGGATCTTCCTTTTATTCGAGACAATGTCCTTCATATACTTTGAGTAAGGAGGCAATTTAATAGCATCAGTCAAAGGAATTTGCAAGAATAAAGGCTTCATCCACTCACAAAACTTATTATAGTGTTCATCTTCCTTTGACTTGTGTTACTTATCAGGGAAAGGCATAGGTTTTTGGACCCAAGGTTCTCTTTCACTACCATGTTTCTTAGCAATAAAATCTTCTTTGGTGTATTTAGTAGTCTTAGTGTGGTTTTCAGGTTCTTCTTCAACTTTTTCTTCATTAGGAACTTCATTTTCTTCATTACCACTTTCAGTTTCAGCATCAGAGATAGATATACTATTAGGATCTATAGCAGGTTCAGAGGGTTCTACAACAGTTTTATGTTTCTTTTTCCCTTTCTTACGAGTAGAACCACTATTTTCAGCTTGTTGAGAATCCTGCTCAATTCTTTTGGGATGCCCTTCAGGATATAGAGGATACTGGATAGCAGCAACACTTCTAGTTATAATTTCATAAGCATGTTTTCCTTTAGCAGCATTAACTAGCAAGTCATTTTGCACTTTAACAAGTTGATCTATTTGAGTTTGAACCATTTTAAAGTGTTTAACAATAATTTTAACATCATTAGAGGTTCTTTCCACAATATCTTTCAACTCAACAATAGCTCTAGTGTTTTCCATTAGATGATTTTGCACCCTCTTATTAAAGTTATCTTGCTTAACAATAAACATATCAAATTCTTCTAAGCATTAATCAGGAGGTTTCAAGTAAGGGATGTCACCTTCATCAAAGTGTTGGAGGGAGTGTACCTCAATAGTGCATGAGTAGGGAATAGGCTTACATAATTCTTCTATAGGAGGTAAACTCTTGACATCTGTAGCTTTAATTCCCTTCTCCTTAAGACATTTCTTAGCTTCCTTCATCACTTCATCATTTAATTCAATAACTCCCCTCTTCTTTGATGTTGGAATAGGCATAGGAATGGATGGTTCAGGTACAATTACTTCAGGTATAGCTTGTTTAGGAGGAGTCCAATCTTCATAATTCTTGCTTATTTTAGCCATTAATTCCTCAGCTTCCTTAGGAGTCCTATTCCTGAAAACACAATCAGCACAACTATCTAGGTATGTCCTAGATTCCTCTGTTAGTCCATTATAAAATATATCAAGAAGCTCATTCTTAGGTAATGGACTTCCAGCCTGTGCATGAATCAAAGCACAAAACCTTGCCCAAGATTCGGGCAATACCTCCTTTTCTCCCTGTTTAAAATCAAAAAGTTCTTGCAAAATAGCATGTCTAGCATTGGGAGGAAAATATTTCTGCAGGAAAGTACTAATCAAGCATTCAGGGCTATCAATAGATCCAGGAGGTAAATTACTAAACCAAGTTTTAGCTTCTCCTTTCAGTGAAATGGGAAAATCTTAGCAACAAAGTAAGTACGCATCTTAATATCATCAGAAAACAAGCCACTCATGGTAGAAAGTTCATTCATATGTGCTACCGCACTTTAATTCTTAGTCCCACAAAAAGGTTCTTTCTTGACAATAGCTATGTAAGATAGATCGAGAGAGAAATCATAATCTTCATCTATAATGTTTATGGGAGAAGCAACAAACTTAGCAGCATGAGATAATTTGGGTCTAATAGTACGCCTCTCAAGGAGACTCTTAGCAGCGCTCCTATCATGGGTGTTCTTATATTCTTTAATAAACTCATCGGTCATCTCAACATAACCATCTTCAATATCATAACTCTCACTAGACTCAGGTGAGCTAACGGGTGTGGTAGTGTCTTCATTAGGAGTTTCGGTATTTCCAGCTATAGTTCTAGCAATCGTAGCATCTAGGAAAGGACCTAATGAACCACTCTTATCAAGCAAAGTAGAAGCAACATCAGGAGTTTCAGATTCAGCAGTAGTAGCAGTGTGTGTAGCATGTGTATGTGGTGGTGTAAGGAACTTACTCATAACAGACGGTGAATCAAGAGCAGCAGAGGTGTTCAGAACCGTGCCTCTTCTTGTAGTGGATGGTAAAATAGGAACCTTGCCATCACGAGACTTACCCATGATGGATGGATAACAGCAAACAATAGAGAATCCAAGTGAACTTGATAAATAAAGCTATGCTCCCCGGCAACGGCGCCAGAAAATAGTCTTGATGACCCACAAGTATAGGGGGTGTATCGCAGTATTTTCGAGGGAAGTGAAACCCAATTTATTGATTCGACACAAGGGGAGCCAAAGAATATTTGTAAGCCTTAACAACTGAGTTGTCAATTCAGCTGCACCTGGAAACAATCTTGCTCATAGCAGTTTATCAGTAGCAACAGTTTTGTAGTAGGAATAGTAAAATAACAGCAGTAGTAATGCAAAGACAGTAGTAACAAAAGCAGTAAATAGTGGGATTCGAGTGCGGTAGGCATAGGTATGGATGGACGGGCGTTGCATGGACAAGACAATTCAAATAGCAATCAGAACATAGGGCAATTTAATATAAATAAGATAAAGCATCCAAGTACTAGACAATCCTAGGCATGTGTTCCGTATATAGTCATACGTGCTTGCAATGAGAACTTGCACAACATCTTTTGTCCTGCCAGCCCGTTTGCAGCGGGGCCTCTAGGGAACTACTGGCAATTAAGGTGCTCCTTTTAATAGAGCACTGGAGCAAAGCATTAACACTCCGTGAACACATGTGATCCTCACATCAAAGTCATTCCCTTCCGGTTATCCCAATTTCTGTCACTTCGGGGCCATAGGTTCCGGACAACAACGTGTGTATACAACTTATAGATAAGACCAAAAACAATACTATCATAATGAATCAATAACATGTTCAGATCTGAAATCATGGCACTCGGCCCCTAGTGACAAGCATTAAGCACAACAAGTCGCAACAAAGTCATAAAACACTAATAAAAGATACTAGGCACCATGCCCTAACAATCTGATGCCATTACATGAACGATCTCATCCAATCCCTACCATCCCCATAGCCTACAGCGGGGGATTACTCACTCATAGATGGGGGAAACATGGATGGTCGATGGAGAAGCGATGGTGATGATGATAGCGATGATCTCCTCCAATTCTCCGTCCCGGCAGGGTGGCAGAACGGAGTTTCTGGTGCTGTTTCGTGGAATCTGGTGGTGGCGGTGGAGCGGAACTCCTTCTGGAAAAACGTCGAACCCCCCGAAGTTTTTAGGTCAGAAGGCTCCTTATAGGCGAAGAGAGAGGCCGAGGGTGCTGGGAGGCCCACACCACCTGGCGCGGCCTGGCTGCCTGGCAGAGGTGGTGTGGCCACCCCCTGGCTCTTCTCCGTCTCGTATTCTGGCTCCTGAAGTCTTCGGCTGAAATAGGATTTTTGGCATATTTTCCGGGATGTTTCCTGACAGTTGATTTTCTGCACAAAAAGTAGACACCAAGGCAATTCTACTGAAAACAGCGTCAGTCCGCATTAGTTGTATCCAAATCACACAAGTATAGAGGAGAAACAATAGCAAAAGTGTTCGGGAAAGTAGATACGTTTTGGACGTATCAATCCCTCATTTAAATATGAAGATAAAATGTGTTCTTCCTTAAGTATGCACTGTTCTATGGATCGTATTTCGAGACATCACGTGATGATCGGGTGTACTCGATTCTACGCTTTCATACAACGGGTGTAAGACAGTTTTACACACGCGAGTACTAAGGTTCTTACTTGGCGAGCCTAGCATATACAGACATGGCCTCGGAACACGGACCGAAAGGTTAAGCATGAGTCATATAGTTGATGTGATGCCCATATTGATGCTCGCCTTTGAAGCTACACCGACTCACGTGATGATCGGACTTGGTGTAGTGGATTTGGTTCATGTAATCACCAAAAAGGCAAGATGGATGTCGTTTTTGAGTGGGAGTTCATTTCTAATTTGGATTTTTCGAACTCAATTTGCATAATTTGTTGTAGTCATTGGCATCTATTCACTACCTTATGCTTAGTTTTAATTGAGATAATAGAACTATAGAATTCTGGATATTTACTTTACGAACTGGTATCGTATTGTTTTGAATGTCAATTTAAACTTTAGAAGTCCTATTGCAAACTTTCAGCAAACTCTATTTACTCCATGAAGTTTAATAAGTAGTATTAAATCAAGAGTAAGAATTCCAATGTTAGTATCTAAAGTATCATGTTTGCCTCCATGATTATTGATATTCAAAAGTTGTTTTAATATCAAGATTATCTAGGAGCTAAAAAATTGTTTCAGAAACCATCATGTGTGGAAGATATTGTGATATCTGAAACAATGTTTTTGGTTGCATTATGATAGAGTATAATTTAGCAAAATACATGTTCTCATTTTGTATGAGAATTTGTGAAGGATGGAGATGCTAGGCATCTAGATCTCCCAAAAAGGTTTTGGGAACTAACATTAGACTCGTGATTCTTCCTTATAGGCTATAGTAGCTTGATCATGAAAGTTGTCATGATAAGGATGAATATAAGATGTAAGTAAAATGTTTAATACACTAATAGATTACTAAAGAATGGATTTTTGAAAGAACGCCAAACATTTGATGATGGTGATCCACTTCAAAGTGCAAGTCCAAAGGTATTAGTATTTGACTATATACACTTTGTACTATGTGTCATGTGAATGACACCACTATTGATGTTGATAGATTCTTTTAAAAGAAAAGGAATTGTTGAAAGAGAATCTATAAAATATTTGGCAGAAAAGAAAAGGTTGGAGATGTCCAACTTAGGTATATAGAAGATATACATGTTATGGTTGTATTCCTTGCTTGTTAAACAATGTGGTTCTGAGGTATTGGATAACGAATTGGTTGGTCTGAAGTGTCATACAGAACAACACAATTCATGAACTGCAATGGCCTAAGTAACTAGCAAGAGAATAAGTGATGATGTTCATCGAAAACAAATAAAGTGTTATTGCGTTTTTGCTGTCGTCAAACCTAGCCTTCAAGATTTGTTTTAATAATTGTTATTTTGTTTCGGTATTACCAGAACAATGGTTGTTCAAATAATTACCGTATTCCATAAAGGATGGATGAACTTTTACAAGTCTATTTGGAGAAATCACATCCATAAACATTATTGCTAAAATGTTGTAAGACAAATGGTTGGAAGATCACTTATGAAGTGACGTCGCTATTTGAATTATATTGAAAAGTAAACATGAAGAAACTCCATGTTGATGGATTTTTGGAGTCTTTTGATTTTGATCAATTGACGCTTGTGAAACTTTCCTCGAGGTAATTGAAACTACGTCCATAGGCCAAAGAGGAATGGATGACTAACTTATTGGATATTATGCATGTTGATGTATATAGTCCATTATGTGTAGCCATATGTGATGGATCTTTTTGCTTCATATGCTTTATCCAGAAATTTGAGTGAATATATCTACATATTTACTTAATAAGGAAGAAGTATGAAACATTTGAAAATTGTTCAAAGACTTTCAAGATGAAGTGAAAAATCATTGTAACAAGAAAATAAAAGAGTATGATTTGATCATAAAGGAAGATATTTGAGTTACAGGTTTAGCAAAACACCTAAGATTTCAGGAATTGTTCCATGAATTTGCATTTCCCGATAAACCACAGGAGTATTGTATGTTCGAGAGATCAAATCAAACCTTGTTTGACATGGTAAGATCAAAGGTGTTATTTATAAAACTGCCATTATGTTTTAAGGATTAAAGCTTTAGAGACTACCGCTTTTACACTGAAAAGAGCACTATCGTGATCCGTTGAAATGACACCATATGAGTTATTGTTTGGGATAAAACCCGAATTGTCTTTTCTTAAATTTTTGGTATGCTATGCATAAGTAAAATGTTTACAACCAAAGTCGGATAAGCACGTCTTTGTAGGTTATCCCAAAGAATTTGTTGGGAATTCCTCCATGACACCGAGGACAAAAGAGTTTGTTGCTTGGAACGTCAAGTTTCTTGAGAAGGAATTTTTCATGAAAAGTTAAGTGGGAGGACAATAGAACTTTGATAAGGTTGCTGAACCTTAGCTATATGTGCTAAGTAGCGCAGCACCGGAAAGTGTCCCGGTGGCGGCCACAATGCTCATGGCTCCCGTGATTACAAAGGGTGTGATCTTGGAGATTAGAGTTCCTATTGAACCATGTGGGTCGATAAGAATCAAATAGTGAGATTTGATAAACAAGTTGTTATTGTTTTGACAATGATGAACCAATTGCATCCAAAGAAGCGGTGATGGGCCCTGACTCCATAAAATGACTAAGAATTCATAGAATCCGTGATAGTATCCATACACGAGAAATCAAGTTTCTGAACTTGGAAGACCCTCCGGAAAGGCGTGAAGCCTATCGGCCGTGTTTGGATCTATAAAGAAATAGACATGGATGTTTAACATCTATGAAATAGTTGACATGTCGGAAAGAAGTTTACGGCAATGTTCAAGGAGTTGACTATGACAAGATTTGATCTTTTATAGCGATATTTAGTCTTGACGGATTAATGTAGCAACGACTACATATAATTTGGTATATGGTAGTTGAATAAACAAAATAAGGTTCTTCTAATAGAATGGTTACCTAGGACGTGTACATGACACGGTCCGAAGGGTTTTGTTAATTCAAAGGGTGTTGAAAGGGCATGCAAACTTCAATAGTTGAAGTGAGCATAGCGGAGTTGGAATCTTCACCATGATGAAAATTTTAAAGGAGTTTAATTTCATCGGAGATGATGAAGATGCTTGCATTTGCAAGAAATTAAGTGGGAGCGCTGAGACAAATTTCCAATACATTATGCGGAGTACATATTGTTGATTGGAAATGATGTATCTTTTATTGACACAAGTTAAGAATTTCATTAAAATAGGATTTCGATGAAAGACTTGGGCAAAACCAGAATATTTGGCATCAATGTCTATATGGATAGATTGAGGCGCTAATATGGTTATGCCATACATACATATATGAGATATTGAAAGGGTTCAATATGGAAACAACAAGAAAGGTTCTTGCTGCATGGAAAGGATTGTATCATGATTCAAGTGTTTCAACACTTGGTGAGTAAAATCACATGAATATTTTGATCATTTATACTATGATATGTATATATCCAGATATGTCCTATGCTCTAAATGTTATGAGCACATACCAGAATGATTCATAAGATGATCATTGGACGATAGTAAAGATATCCTTATGAGCTTTGGAAGAACTAAGAATATATCATGTATAAGTGACAAATAGTTAAACGTAGTTCATTGTAAAGTGTTACATTGATACTAGTTTATTCACAAGATACAAATTAAATTTATCTCAATTTAGAATAAGGGTGGGACAATGTAATGGAAAGGTTGTTCCATGATGGATTTGGATGAGTTCAAAAGTTGAGACATTGTGATGGATACTACAACACAAGTCTAAGTATATGACTGCTATAGTAGCAGCAAAGGAGGGCATTTGTGTTAAGTAGTTTGTTATCAAACTAGGTGTGGTTCAAAGTGGGCTAATACTATAAAGATATATTGTATGACAATAATATCAACATATTTTAACCAGAACAAACTAAAGGTCTCACCAAAGGACCAAATTTATACAATGCCATCTCTTTTGATAATGAGTGATGCGTAGAGATGCAAAGACATGCAAATACACACGGACCTAAAACTGTCAGATCCGGAGATTATGTAAACCACTAGCAATCGCGTATATGCAACACCAGAAAGCCATAGGTTTTCAATACACAAAGTTTTTCAAACTAGATTATTGACTCTAGTGCAAGTGGGAGACTGAAGGGAATATGCCCGAGAGGCAATAATAAAGTGGTTATTATCTTATTCCTTGTTTATGATAAATGTTTATTTTGCAAGCTATAATTGTATTGATTGGAAACGTCAATACATGTGTGTTTAATAAACAAATAAAAGGTTCCTAGTTATGCCTTTCTTATAGACTAGCTTGTTGATTAACAAGATGATCAAGGTTTCCTGATCATGGACATTGGATGTTGTTAATAACAAGGTCACAACATTGGTGGAATGATGTGATGAACATTCATCCGAAGTATAGCATTACGATCAAAGTCATTATGTTTATATTGCTATAACATCATACGAAGTAATGTTATTCCTTAGACCATGAGATCATGTTAATTGCTAACATCGGAAGAGTGACTTGATAACATCAAACGTCACACCGTAAAAGGGTGACTATAAAGGTGGGTTCAGATACTCCGAAGGTGTTATGTTGAGGCTCATGGATCAAGAGTGGAATTTGTCAATCTCGATGATGGATAGATATACTCTGGGCCCTCTCGGTGCTATCTGATGACCCACAAGTATAGGGGGTGTATCGCAGTATTTTCGAGGGAAGTGAAACCTAATTTATTGATTCGACACAAGGGGAGCCAAAGAATATTTATAAGCCTTAACAACTGAGTTGTCAATTTAGCTGCACCTGGAAACAATCTTGCTCACAGCAGTTTATCAGTAGCAACAGTTTTGTAGTAGGAATAGTAAAGCAGGAGTAGTAAAGCAAAGACAATACTAACAAAAGCAGTAAACAGTGGGATTCGAGTGCGGTAGGCATAGGGATGGATGGACGGGCGTTGCATGGACAAGACAATTCACATAGCAATCAGAACATAGGGCAATTGCAGATAAATAAGATAAAGCATCCAAGTACTAGACAATCCTAGGCATGTGTTCCATATATAGTCATACGTGCTCGCAATGAGAACTTGCACAACATCTTTTGTCCTTCCAGCCCCTTTGCAGCGGGGCCTCTAGGGAACTACTGGCAATTAAGGTGCTCCTTTTAATAGAGCACCGAAGCAAAGCATTAACACTCCGTGAACACATGTGATCCTCACATCAAAGCCTTTCCCTTCCGGTTATCCCAATTTCTGTCACTTCGGGGCCATAGGTTCCGGACAACAACGTGTGTATACAACTTGTAGATAAGACTAGAAACAATACTATCATAATGAATCAATAATACATTCAGATCTAAAATCATGGCACTCGGGCCCTAGTGACAAGCATTAAGCACAACAAGTCGCAACAAAGTCATAAAGCACTAATAAAAGATACTAGGCACCATGCCCTAACAATCTGATGCCATTACATGAACGATCTCATCCAATTCCTACCATCCCCATAGCCTATAGCGGGGGATTACGCACTCGTAGATGGGGGAAGCATGGATGGTCGATGGAGAAGCGATGGTGATGATGATGGCGATGATCTCCTCCAATTCCCCGTCCTGGTAGGGTGCCAGAACGGAGTTTCTTGTGTTGTTTTGTGCAATCTGGTGGTGGCGGCGAAGCGGAACTCCTTCTAGAAAAACGTCAAACCCCCCGAAGCTTTTAGGTCAGAAGGCTCCTTATAGGCGAAGAGGGAGGCCGAGGGTGCTGGGGCCCACAACCCCTGGCGCGGCCTGGCCCGCGCCACCAGGTGGTGTGGCCACCCCAGGGCTCTTCTCCGTCTCGGATTCTGGCTCCTGGAGTCTTCGGGTGAAATAGGATTTTTGGCATATTTTCCGGGATTTTTCCCGATAGTTGATTTTCTGCACAAAAAGTAAACACCAAGGCAATTCTGCTGAAAATACCGTCAGTTCGCATTAGTTGCATCCAAATAACATAAGTATAGAGGAGAAACAATAGCAAAAGTGTTCGGGAAAGTAGATACGTTTTGGACGTATCAACTCCCCCCAAGCTTAGCTTATTGCTTGTCCTCAAGCAATTCAGTTGAAAACTGAGTGCGATAAAAGAACTTTCACGAACACATTTGCTTCATATGATGTAAATATTCTCAGCAATGTGATCAACTACTTAGACAATTCATAATAAAGAGTATGCAACTGAGTCTACTTAATAGTCATTGCAAGCTATGAAGAGATTCCAACTCAAGAATAATAAGTAGCACGTAGCACGAACATAAGCAACATTACAATGCTCATAGAAAGGTATGATAGAGTGGTATATCGCTTGCCTTTGATTATGAATGTCAAGGCACCTCTGAAGTTCAAATGATGATTAGAAGTAAAGATATCAAGGATACAAGCATCAAAGTCATAACACAAATAATCAAGTAATGGAACAAACACAAAGAATGACAACTATGCTCTCAAGAAGGTGCTCAAAGAATATATGGAGACTCAACAAGTAGAAGAAAAAGATTTTTAATAATTTTGAAAGGCTTCCAAATGCTGAAAGTATGGTACTCGTTAGCTTTGAGCTCTCATTGCCCCTATCATAAGCATCTTTAATGTGATTAAGGTGAAAGTGACACAACTAAGAGGATATGCTTGACAAGTTATAAATCGAAGTCTCAAGCCCCTTACTTATGAAGACCGATCCTCATGCTACTCAACTTCAGTCACAAGTAAGCTCTTGTCATTGTAAGTACATACGTATCATAGAGAACCGCCAACGGGGTACCCCTTGCACATGACACGGGAGCTATCCCATAATCAAAATAACAAGGAAATCAGACAATGAGCATCTCGGCGATCTTTTTATTTACTATGTGCATAGATTTTTATTGAGGATGCTTCATAGAATGCTCATTATGGTTATGCTGCAAGTTTCCACCATGATTAGGCATGGCTTAGGCTAGCGGCCCAAGCGTTTCTCTAACATACATACAAACTCCATGATCTTACAAGTTCCACTTTTATTTCACACCGTCGGGATCCATAAGCAAAAGAACATGATATCAACTAGGTACAGAGTACCTATGAAGCGTTGAAAGCGGTCCCCATGATACATGGTTCTGCTAACTTCAACTCATAAAGCGCAAGCATATACACAACAAAGAAGGACGCAATGGTTCAGGTTTATTAAGTGCAAGAAAATAAAGTGTGCCATCAAGTTCGTGAGAGCTTTACTAACTAACTTTCTCATAACAAGCAAACATTTTATTCGGAAGAAAACAAAGCATATTGAATATGCACGGAGGTAGCAAATGATGCTAATGGGTAGGTATGGTGGACACTTTGGAAATATTTGGTTTAGGGAGTTGGGAACTTGAGTAAAACATACTCAGTGAAAGTGAAGGCTAGCAATAGTATGGGAGCGACAAACGAGAGAGCAATAACTGTCATTATCATGCTTGCAACAAAACAGAACTACTCATGGCATGAAAGTGATTCAAGATCCTCAAGGCAAAATAATTCATCAAGGCTTAACTGATTATCACAGTCTTGTGCATGCGTGAGCATGTGCCAAGTCAATTCAAATGAAACATTCAGAGGAGGATACCACAGTGTCATACCGATTTATGAATAGAGTAATGCAAGCAAATATTCATGAGACATGCTACAAAATATTAGCGAGCTGGAGCTAATCATAAGAAATCAAGAACTACTAAGCATCCAAAGATGACATACACCCTACTTGAACGGACTAAGCAAGCCCACAATGATGAGTATATGTACAAAAATGAAAACAAATAGAGTTCGTTACCAGCCTCTTACCACGCCCCAAGTTGTCATTGATCCTCATTATTGCTCTTCACTTATGTGGATTGAATAATAATATGAAACCAATATCCTCTGAGGACTGCCGAACCCTATAGCAAACTCATAAAAACCAAAGAAGAACGACAAATATTTTTGATGTTTTCGATTTTTAAACAAGAACCAAAAGAGGAAAACAAGCAAAGCAAAACCTTTTGGATTTTTTGAATAGTTCAAACAAAGCAAAAAGGGAAAAAGGAAACCAAGGCAAAAAGAAGAAGCAAACCAAAGAGAAACAACAGAAATATTTTTAGTCTTTTTGTGTTTTTAGAAAGCAAAAGCAAAGAAGAACAAAAACTAAAAAGAGAATGAAAACATGAATATACAAAGTACCGACGCAACATGATATGGAGATGAGTGCGGTGTAGGCGTACCTCCCCCCAAGCTTAGGCTTTTGGCCTAAGTGGGAATCAATCCCAAGCTGGCCAGAATGAAGTGTCACCGTGGTACGACGAGGAGGTACCATCGTCCTGGTGCAAGCTCGAGTACGTCCCTCCGTAATGTGCGGAGTAATCATAGGAGGGCACATCCTCCTGGTTCTGCTCGTGGAAACCTAGCAAGCGCAGCTGCTCGTCCACCTCCTCCTTGGAGCGCGACCACGGTCTCCTGTCAACACTAAACCAAGCAGACTGTGGCAAAAGGATCTCCCTTTCATCCCCGTCAGTGAAAAGCATCCTATATACTAGATTGTTCAAATTAGAGGTAGCAATGACAAAGTTATGAGTTTTCATGGCAACAAGGTCGAGCCTCTGTGGTGCTAGCATAGCATCATCGGGATCTACTGAAAGACCTAATGCATTGACTACACGCGAGGCAATGATGCCCCCATAGATAGGCCCCCTAGCAGCTAGGCGGCGAGCAATAAGAGAGCCAAGATTGTACCGAGTATCATTGTTGAGCGCAGCAGCAAGGAAAGCTAAGTGATAGTTGGAGATATTACTAGTGTTCTCCCTACCCAATACACCAGTGGCAAGATAGTATGCAAAGTATCTAAGAGCAGGGAGTTGGATATTTCTTATCTTTCCGCGCTGCGCCACGCTGTCATCATCATTGGTCACACCTCGGTAAAGCTCCAACAAATCAGCGGGTCACCCTTGAATTTTCTTCACGGTCCCCGTCATACGCACGCCTACAATACTGCAAAATCTCTCCAAAGGCATGGTGAAGGGCATATCATAGATTTTAAAAGAGACAGTAGATTGATAGGGTGTGTTAGTAAATGAGAAGCTCTCAACAAATTTTTTGGTGAGCATAGTGTATTGTGCACTCTCATCTTGCATATAATAGTTCAAGCCAACCCTCTCAATCAGTAGCAAGAAATCATCAAGAATACCTGTAGCTTGCAAGAAAGTAAAACAAGGAAAAGAGGATGGGTGAGCGTCTCCATCATACCTTTCACTGCCAATACATGTTGCAATGAGGTCTTCATTGTATGAAGGCCTAGCTTGAGAGGCTGTTCTTGAGGGCCTCGACCTCCTAGGTGCATCACTCTCAAATATCTCTCCAAAAGTATGGTTGTTCATGCTTGGTATTCTAAAATTTAAACACCTATTAAACAAGTGATTGCAAAGTAAATATAATGAAGGATTCTATCCATAGGGACTTGCAAGAGGCCTAAACATGCAACAAAACTATATCTCTAAGCATCAAACAAGCTTACAAGCTCTCATAACCAGTCACCTATAGTAGCAAAACACCCAACATATAAACCACTAAACACAAATCTACTTGGATAAGGGGAGGAGTCACATACCAAGGAACAAATGCTCCAAATTTTAGCAAGAAAGATGGGTTGAGCAAGGAGATCGAAGAAATCGAGAGCAAGCATAGAAAGAACATGAATTTGAGCTATGAACTGGAGCTTACTCGGGAGAGAGAAGAAAGTGGCAGGTGAGAGAAGTAGTGGGGAGGCAGAGGTGGCCCACACCAGGGCATGGCGCCACCCAGGGCTGGCCGCGCCACCACATGGTGTGCCTGCCTGGTGGGCCCCCTGGTACCTACCAGGTACTCCTCTGCCCCTTTTTTCACGTAAAAATTTAATATGAATTTTCTGGAATTTTTCGAGACACTTTATTTTTGGGCATTTTCATGCATAGAAGAATGATTTTTCTGACTGACAGACCGTTTTTTTGGAAACATGATGCAAAGACAAAACAAGGCTAGAACTACAGAAGTTCTAGCATGCAAGCAACTAACAACACAAAGTGATGTCACCTTCATCAAAGTGTTGGAGGGAGTGTACCTCAATAGTGCATGAGTAGGGAATAGACTTACATAATTCTTCTATAGGAGGTAAATTCTTGACATCTGCAGCTTTAATTCCCTTCTCCTTAAGACATTTCTTAGCTTCCTTCATCACTTCATCATTTAATTCAATAACTCCCCTCTTCTTTGATGTTGGAATAGGCACAGGAATAGATGGTTAAGGTACATTTACTTCAGGTATAGCTTGTTTAGGAGGAGTCCAATCTTCATAATTCTTGCTTATTTTAGCCATGAATTCCTCAGCTTCCTTAGGAGTCCTATTTCTGAAAACACAATTAGCACAACTATCTAGGTATGTCCTAGATTCCTCGGTTAGTCCATTATAAAATATATCAAGAAGTTCATTCTTAGGTAATGGACTTCCAGCCTGTGCATGAATCAGAGCACAAAACCTCGCCCAAGATTCGGGCAATACCTCTTTTTCTCCCTGTTTGAAATCAAAAAGTTCCTGCAAAATAGCATGTCTAGCACTGGGAGGAAAAAATTTCTGCAGGAAAGTACTAATCAAGCACTCAGGGCTATCAATAGATCTAGGAGGTAAATTACTAAACCAAGTTTTAGCTTCTCCTTGTAGTGAAAAGGGAAAAATCTTAGCAACAAAGTAAGTACGCATCTTAATATCATCAGAAAACAAGCCACTCATGGTAGAAAGTTCATTCATATGTGCTACCGCACTTTCATTCTTAGTCCCACAAAAAGGTTCTTTCTCGACAATAGATATGTAGGATAGATGGAGAGAGAAATCATAATCTTCATCTATAATGTTTATGGGAGAAGCAGCAAACTTAGCAGCAGGAGATAATTTGGGTCTAATAGTACGCCTCTAAAGGAGACTCTTAGCAGCGCTCCTATCATGGGTGTCCGTACATTCTTTAATAAACTCATCGGTCATCTCAACATAATCTTCTCCAATATCATAACTCTCACTAGACTCAGGTGAGCTAACAGGTGTGGTAGTGTCTTCATTAGGAGTTTTAGTATTTCCAGCTATAGTTCTAGCAATCGTAGCATCTAGGAAAGGACCTAATGAACCACTCTTATCAAGCCCAGTAGAAGCAGCATCATAAGTATCAGAAGTTTCAGATTCAGCAGTAGTAGCAGTGTGTGTAGCATGTGTATGTGGTGGTGTAACGAGCTTACTTATAACAGAAGGTGAATCAAGAGCACCAGAGGTGTTTAGAACCGTACCTCTTCTTGTAGTGGATGGTAAAATAGGAACCTTTCCATCACGAGACTTACCCATGATGGATGGATAGCGGCGAACAATAGAGAATCCAAGTGAACTTGATAAATAAATCTATGGTCCCCGGCAACGGCGCCAGAAAATAGTCTTGATGACCCACAAGTATAGGGGGTGTATCGCAGTATTTTCGAGGGAAGTGAAACCCAATTTATTGATTCGACACAAGGGGAGCCAAAAAATATTTATAAGCCTTAACAACTGAGTTGTCAATTCAGCTGCACCTGGAAACAATCTTGCTCACATCAGTTTATCAGTAGCAACAGTTTTGTAGTAGGAATAGTAAAGCAGGAGCAGTAGTAAAGCAAAGCCAATAGTAACAAAAGTAGTAAACAGTGGGATTCGAGTGCGGTAGGCATAGGGATGGATGGATGGGCGTTGCATGGACAAGACAATTCACATAGCAATCAGAACATAGGGCAATTGCAGATAAATAAGATAAAGCATCCAAGTACTAGACAATCCTAGGCATGTGTTCCATATATAGTCATACATGCTCGCAATGAGAACTTGCACAACATCTTTTGTCCTGCCAGCCCATTTGCAGTGGGGCCTCTAGGTAACTACTGGCAATTAAGGTGCTCCTTTTAATAGAGCACTGGAGCAAAGCATTAACACTCCATGAACACATGTGATCCTCACATCAAAGCCTTTCCCTTCCGGTTATCCCGATTTCTGTCACTTCGGGGCCATAGGTTCCGGACAACAACGTGTGTATACAACTTGTAGATAAGACTAGAAACAATACTATCATAATGAATCAATAATACGTTCAGATCTGAAATCATGGCACTCGGGCCCTAGTGACAAGCATTAAGCACAACAAGTCGCAACAAAGTCATAAAGCACTAATAAAAGATACTAGGCACCATGCCCTAACAAATTGATGCCATTACATGAATGATCTCATCCAATCCCTACCATCCACATAGCCTACAGCGGGGGATTACTCACTCATAGATGGGGGAAACATGGATGGTCGATGGAGAAGCGATGGTGATGATGATGGCGATGATCTCCTCCAATTCCCCGTCCCGGCAGGGTGCCAGAACGGAGTTTCTGGTGCTGTTTCATGGAATCTGGTGGTGGCGGTGGAGTGGAACTCCTTCTGGAAAAACGTTGAACCCCCCGAAGTTTTTAGGTTAGAAGGCTCCTTATAGGCGAAGAGGGAGGCCGAGGGGGTGCCTGGGGGGCCCACACCACCCCCTAGCGCGGCCTGGCCTGGCCCACGCCACCAGGTGGTGTGGCCACCCCAGGGCTCTTCTCCGTCTCGTATTCAGCTCTGAGTCTTCGGGTGAAATAGGATTTTTGGCATATTTTTCGGGATTTTTCCTGATAGTTGATTTTCTGCACAAAAAGTAAACACCAAGGCAATTCTGCTGAAAACAGCGTCAGTTCGCATTAGTTACATCCAAATCATACAAGTATAGAGGAGAAACAATAGCAAAAGTGTTCGGGAAAGTAGATACGTTTTGGACGTATCAATATCACATTAAGATAGCTTGCAAGCAAGTGATGTGATCACTACAATGTTATATCACGGGAACGAGAAAAGAGTGCATGTCGGTAACGAGATCAAACTAGGTATTTGTATGTTGATGATCGAATCTTGGACATGTAATATATCACGAGACAAAGGGATTTAGTTACGACGTTAAAGGTTCACACGATCACAAGAGTCATTGTTGAATATGTGGGAGTCAATACGGATCTCCAGGTCTCGCTGCTGATTATTGATTGGAGAGGGGTCTCGATCGTGTCTGCATTATTCGTGAACCGTAGGGTGACACACTTAAGGGATACCGACACCATTTGGAGCAAATATGTTTCAGATAAAGATTTAAGAAAGCGCTGGAATCATTTCGATGGAAACCAAAATTGTTTCGGGTGAAATTGCAGAAACTGGTTCTGCATGTGATATTGAAATGTTGCAAGGGGTTTTATGTGAATGTTTGTTAATTAAAGTCATTAACAAAATTCTGAATAAAATAAATAAAATAGTTTTATTTAATGAGAGCTTGCATTAAATTTGGTGGAAATTTAATGCATGTGAGTGAAAGTGTGAGTGGAGGCATATTTATGTGAGTGGAGCATCCACCACATGAATGATGGAAGAGGTGGGGGCACCACCATGGCTGCCACGCCATGGCCCTTGGCTGCCCCCCTCTTCCCTATAAAAGGCCCCCTCTCCCCCTCACAACACACACCTCCTCGTGAAGGATCCCTCTCCCCCTCTAGTTATTCCCCATGGTCTCGGATTAGTGAGATACATGTTCCCGGTGGCTTTATCTGGAAAGGAGTTGCTGCTTCCGCTCCTTTGCTGGAGTGAGGGACGGAGGTTGTTGGGGTACCTGACGTGTGTGCGATCACGGATGCACCACTGCTTTGCGGTGCTGGACTTGGTGGTGCTGGACTTGCTGGAGATGGATCTAATGGACGTGCTGGAGCCGGACCTGCTGGACTTCATCACGATCTTGAGATCAGCAAGTGTACGACTACATCATCCACGAGTTCCATCTCGTTAACAAAGATTTGTTGTCTTCGAGGGTAAGTTCTCTATGGATGTATATCCACCCGTTGCTTGTATCTAATAGATAGATCTTGGCGATAGTTCCCATCGTAGGAAAATTTTTGTTTTCTATGTTGCAAACCCAACAGTTCGCTCTCCTCGGCTCCTCTTGTACCACGTCAGCACGCTCCGTCCTTTGTCAGGCATGTCGAGGAAAGACCAAAGAGTATCTATGCAACCATCACGTGCACGAACGTTTCAGACGTCGTTCAGCACCGAGCAGCACATCGCCCACTGCATCACTCCATGGAGGAGGGCCCATCGCATCACTCCATGCAGGCTCGCCCGCCATGTCACTCAATGCAGGAGCGCACCCCACGTGCAGACCAAACACTACTCTGAGGCTCGGGGCGGCCGCAGCAGGAGACACTAAGTGCACCTATCCGCCACGGGCCTCGTCCACGGATGTCACAGCAGGAGACACCGAGAGCACCACCTCCAGACCAGGCTGGCTTAGCATGGCAGCAACAGCAACAACAACAACAGTTTACTTTCAACCAGTGGCAGCAGCAGCGGCAATGATTTACTTTTGACCCGGTGGTAGCGAAAGGCAAGATAAGTCCCTTCATGGGCTATCGTCCTGAGGGTATGCATTTTCCTATCTATTTTGGTTACATCTAGTGTATAATCGTTGAGTACTTAATATTTTTACATGGTAGGAGGATATGGAGACTCAAGCATGTCCTCAATGGGTTTGTGGGCGACTAATGAGGAGGATCAACAGACTCAGCAGGATCAGGTTGACTGGTTTGGACTGTACGAGACGCAGCAGACTCCACCACCTTTCCCCACATAGGATACACGGACCTAGGGTGACGAGTCAACTCTACCTCCCCGTAATGTGGGGCCACCCAGAAGGTATGGATGGAGTTGACCGATGCCAGGACAACCTCGTGACCGGTGGCAGTGATATCTATCTATGTACGAGACATAGGTATGTCTATCTATGTATGAGACTTGTATATATCTATGTATGAGACACCTTTTGATAAACATTTTTTATTCGACAAACACTTCAACATAGCTTGCAATACAGTTCAACATAACTTGCGGTACATAAATAAGAGCGCTCTCTATCCCTACGACTATGCCCTTACCCTTCGTCAGTTCCTTCTTCATGGCCTGCTCTTCTTGCCCTTACGCTTCGACGATGCTTTCTTCTTGGCATGGGCCTTGTCCCAATCAGCCCTTGATACGTTGTAAACGTATCTATAATTTTTGATGTTCCATGCTTGTTTCATATCTACTTTCTTATGTTTTGTCCATACTTTGGAGTATTTTTACACATTTTCTGGAACTAACCTATTAACAAGATGCCACAATGCCAGTTGCCTGTTTTCTGCTGTTTTTGGTTTCAGAAAATCTAGCAAAGGAATATTCTCAGAATTGGACCAGACAAAAGCCAAATTCGATATTTTACTGGAAGACACACGGAGCCAGAAGACGAGATGGAGAGGGGCCAGGGGCCGGCCACACCACCTGGTGGCGCGGGCCAGGCCAGGCCGCGCCAGGGGATGGTGTGGGCCCCCTGGTACTCCACCGACTTCGCCCCTTCACCTATATAATCGTCGCGGGACGAAAACCCTAAGTACCCGATCAAAATTCCACGAAAGAGTCTGTAGCCGCCACCATCTCCATCCCTAGATCGGGAGGGATCTGAAGCTCTTCCCGGCACCCTGCCGGAGGGGAGAGATCACCCTGGAGGCCTTCTTCATCACCATGCCTGCCTCCGGTGTGATGCGTGAGTAGTTCATACCTGGACTACGGGTCCATGTAGTAGCTAGATGATTGGTTCTTCTCCTTTGTGCTACCATGTTTAGATCTTGTGAGCTCCGTTCATGATCAAGATCATCTATTTGTAATCTTACATGTTGTGTTTGCGGGGATCCGATGGATATTGAGATGCTATTTCAGATTGATTATTGATTCTATCATGTCTATGTTATTTGTGATCTTGCATGCTTTCTGTTGTTACTAGCTATCTTGGCTGAGTAGATGCTAGCAACTCCAAGAGGGAGTATTTATGCTCGATAGTGGGTTCATGCCTCTAGGAATCTGGGGAAGTGATAGAAATCTCTAAGGTACTAGATGTGCTGTTGCTACTAGGGAGAAAACAACAATCCTTTGTTCATAGAACAATCGTATTGTTTACTTTACACACTTTGCTTAATGCAATTTATCTGTTGCTTGCAACTTAATACTGGAGGGGGTTCGGATGGTAACCTGAAGGTGAATTATTAGTCATAGATGCAGTTGGATTACGGTCTATGTATAATGTTGTAATGCCCAATCAAATCTCATAGGAGTCAAAATGATTTGTATATACATGTATGCTTTCTCGGTGTCTGTCAATTGCCCCGCTGTAATTTGTTCACCCAACATGTCATCTATCTTAAGGAGAATCACCTCTAGTGAACTATGGACCCCGGTCCATTCTTTACCATCAATCTACAATCTATTTACTGTTTTCTGTTTACTTTCTGCAAGCAATTACTATCTTCCACACAATACGTTTAATCCTTTGTTTTCAGCAAAACCGGACAGATTGATAACCTCACTGTTAGTTGGGGGAAAAGTTCTATGGTTGTGTTGTGCAGGATTCCAAGTTGGAAACAACACCTTGGAGGTGTTTCCTTGCTCCTACTGGTTCGATAGCCTTGGTTTCATAACTGAGGGAAAACTTGCTGCCGTGCTCATCATACCTTCCTCTTGGGGTTCCCCAACGAGCTCGAATATATTTTGAGCCATCAGCCCTCGCCTTGGTCCCAACAGGGGGCGGCATGAAGATATCATCTTCATCTTCTTCCTCGTCCTTACCCTTCAACGATGCCTCGACCGATGATGCCTTGCCCTTACCCTTCGACGATGCCTCGCCTTTACCCTTCTTCTTGGCCAGCCTTTTGTCCCACTCAGCTCTCCACTTAGTCCCAGCGGCAGGTGTCATGAATATATCATATTCATCTTCACTCTCTTCTAGATTGTCATTGCTCTTCTTGGTCTGCGCCTTATTCAAGGCCTGCGCCTTGTCACGCTCTTCTCTATCCCTGGTACCACCGACCGGTGGCATGAAGTGATCGTCGAAGTCTTCACTCTCTTCTATCCACTCCCAAGGGAGCTTGACATTCATCTGCCTTGCCTCTTCATTGAAGTTTCTTTGCTTGCCCCACCTAGCATTGATCCGAAGTAGCTCTTGCCGTAAATCCTCTGGAGTCCTCTTCGGCCACCCTTTTCTACGCAATCCCTTACCCAGCTCAGTGAGGAGACGATCACTAGCAATGAGTTCCTCCAATGGGGCTGGATTGTTGTCTATCCTAAAGTTCCTAGCCAAATGAAAAAGGTTGACGAACATGTTTATCTCGAAACTGCGATCGTAGGGAAAACCGGGAAACATACTGGCTAAAAACAGGATGGATTTGCTTAAACAACTGCGTGAGGAGGGGGTTTTATAGGGTAAACGAACAAAAAATGGCGGGAACCATTCGGGCAGAAAAAATTCTGGCGGGAAATATTTAGGTGGGAAATATTTTGGGGGGAAGCATTTTGGCGGGAAACATTTTGGCGGGAATATTTTTTGACGGGAAACAATTTAGATACATTGTCTCCAAAATTAAGTGACATGTTGAATTTAAGATACATCACAACACTATAACTGAAATGAAGATACATAATGACACTATAACTAAAATGAAGTTACATCAAGACACTATAACTGAAATTAAGATACATCGGGACACTACAACTAAAATGAAGTTACATCAAAACACTATAACTAAAATTAAGATACATCGGGATACTACAACTGAAATGAAGTTACATCAAGACACTACAACTGAAATTAAGATACATTAGGACACTACAACTAAAGTGCAAATACATCGGTACTGAGACATACGTCTACCTTCCCTGAGTCTAGCGCGGGTACTTCCCGGTCTTGTCCCCACGTTCCTCTGCCGCCTGCGCCTCGGAAGCCCTTTCTCTTAATCTCTTCCTTTCCGCCTCATGGGCCTCCTTGCGCACATGTTCCTGTCGCTCCTCTTCCTCACTTCTCTTCCTGTTCAGCTCACGGTTTCGAGCTTGTTCCGCTCTGAATTCTTTCATTTCTATCTCCCGTTCCTTCTTCTCCTCTTTGGCCATCCTTTCAGCATGTTCCTCTTCGTGAAAGGCAGCCCATGCAGCTCGGTTCCTATCACGAATCTCTTTCGCGGCCTAGGCTGGCTACTCCGTGTCAAGCCAATAGTACCACTTGCAAAGTGGAGGAGGGGACTGCAAGGAAATCAATGAAATGAATAAAAAAACACATGATAACACAAATGGTTCATATTAACCATGCTTTGGAAACATACCGGAGGCCTCTCGTATGACAAACTTGCTTGCCAGGGCGGGCTTGCGTCGTAGTTGGGACACATGAAAAACTTCATACCCATGTAGATGGAGAAATCGATCGACTCCTTGACCTTCGCGAGATGGCCGCACCAACAACGCTCGTGTGTCACCCATTGTGGAAACCTGACATCTTTCATCTTCCTAGGCCTATACTCTGGATCCGAAAAGGGCACACTCATGACGAAGAGGAGAAGGAAATGTGAGAAAAAGAGAAAGAACAGGGTGAAGAGATACCATCTCGGTGCCAGGATTTATAGGGGCAACTAGGAGGAATTGGCGGGAAAAAACGGCGGGAAGAACTGGCGGAAGATAAACGACGCGAAAGAGTGGCGGGAGAAATACTAGCGGAAAAAATAACGGTGCGAAATAGTGGCAGGATTCTACTGGCGGGGCGAGAAACGGATTAGCCTAACACGTTGCATGATCCATGCAGCCGTCGGTGCAATCGTCGGTCAGCGTCGGTATTTCAAAAACCAACAGGCTCGTTGGTTTTCCAAAAGACGACGGCAAGGCCCGTCCGTTTTTCAATAGCCGAATCGGCCCGTCGTTGTTTCAAAAGATGACAGCCTGCCCACCTCCTGCCCTGCCACGCTCCGACAGTCCAGTCATTTTTTCAAAAGCTGACTGCGGTTGGTCGTTGTTTGAATAGACGACGCCGCGCTAGATTAGTAAATACACCAAATCACCGTATTATTCATGAAAATGATTAAAAAAATTATTATTTTAAAAAATTAGCTATTTAATCCTACATATCAGTGAACAACTAATAGACCAATAGAAAAAATAGAATAGACAATCTCGTCACTGCGATCGTGCGGACGCTAGTGGACGAGAGTAACTATGATATTCCATATTTAAATGTCTACTGGACCATCTGTGCAACATCCCCGTGCTTCAGTTTTCTCCCACATCTTAAGAGTTTAGACTGCACGGGGAGAGAGAACAACTAGCATTGCTGATTTGTTTCCACTCTATCTAGACGTGTTCATTTATACTACAATGTGTCAATGTCCAAGTTTGATCATATGGGAACTGTGATGTTGAATGTGCGATTCAGTTTTCTCGTGACTTGTGCTTTCCCTTTTCATGACTTGTGGTTAAAACGGGAAATGATACATGTGTGAACACCATTTTTCTACTCAAAAAAACAAATTTTCGTAGGGACACAACATGTTTACAACTAAATATGAGCTCCATGGGCTGGCACGTCGTTTATGCGGGACAATCAGCAGCCCGAAACTGCAAGGTATCTAAACAAAAACTTTTTTTTATTTGCAGATTCCAGGATTCCCTTGAAAAGGAAAGAGAAAAAAATCTTTAGAAAACAAGGCGCATTTGTAATAAATAATGACAAAGTACAATATGACATTATGTCCATATGAAGCTAACACTCCATACATGCCCGGATACTCCCATGCGAAGAAGCAAGTAGCAGTGATTCCTGAGCAAGCAACTAGTTAGTTAGATGCGATCTAGTGCCATATTGTCGACTAAGCGTACCATTATCCCAATAAAAGAACGAGTGGATGCATTATAATCTAATAATTTTACCATGGAAAGTACAAGTCTAAATCTCAAAACGAATAAAAAGTATAGGTGTAGAATCTAGTTTATCTTCTCTTAGAGCATCTCCACTCGGTCTCCCGTAAAGCCCCTCTAAGCGGATTTGGGGGCGTTAGCGACAAAAGACGTGCCCAGTCTTAGTCACGTACTTCTCATCGCGGTAGAGGATGCAGTCATTAATGCATGCATGTATCTTTTGCACCTCTAATCCTTGAGGCAGACAACCTTCTTTGCTCCGTATGTACTAACAGACAATTCGTTATCATTTGAAAGCTTCTTCTTCATTATTTTCAGTAGCTTCTCAAATCCCTTATCAAATAAACCATTCTCTGCTTCTATTGCAGCAATTTCAGAGTGGTACCGAGCTTTCTGTCGCCATATTCGCAATTTGGGCACAACCTTGTTTTATGCTCATCTAGCATGCGCTTCAACGTCAACTTCTCTATTTAACTTTCGCATTCTCTCTGTGCATCGACATTGGCCCGGTGAAGATCATCAACAAGCTCATCTGGTGCTTCTTCATCTTCAGCTTCCCCCGTTGCAGTATCATCGTATTCGGGGAACATAGGATAGTTGTCATCATCCTATTCTTCTTCATTGTCTTCCATCATAACCTTCTTTCTCCGTGCTTGGTCCAACAATTATAGCTGGGCATGAAACCGGACCGAAGCAGGTGACCGTGTGAACGGTTCTCAAGGAAGAGTAATCCTTCTTATTCTGACAGGCAACACATAGACAACGCATAAAATTATTCACACTGTTTGCCTCAGCCACACGGATAAAATTATGCAGGCCCGTAATAAACTCGGCAGTGCGTCGGTCAACGTACATCCATTGTCGGCTCATCTGCAATATATAATTAAGTTTATTAAAAACCATTACAGAACATCTAGACAAATGACCATTGTGCATCAACAAATGTGTTGTATCAATGACATCTGAAAGGATAAAGTTGCTAACCTCGATCGAGGAGGAAAGAAAGAGGAGAAAGTTTAAGTGTGGCTTGGGCACTTCATATCATGTTTTGCTTTGTGTAAACTCAAGTGGCATCGTGCTCTCACGTATTTCATCGAGCACCTCTTGTGCATAGAGGGAAAAAACAAAGCAACATACACCACTTGTGTATAAGAGGGGAAAAACAAAGCAGATCACAAACAAGCATGCAGGGATGGGGTGTATATATACAGAAACATGGATCTTTAGTCTCTGTTCGTACCAACCTGGACTAAAGGGCTAGAGGCAGGCGCATAACTCCTTTAGTCCCGGTTCTGCCATGAACCGGGACTAAAGGTCCCAAACGAACCAGGACTAATCGTGATCCTGTCCCATGCGGCGTCCTAGCCTTATGAACCGGGACTAATACTCACATTAGTACCGGTCCGTAAGAAAACCGAAACTGATCGCTTCGGGGAAATCTGACGAAAACCCTGTTTTCTCCTAGTGAAACTTGAACCGGTTACAACTATTTATTGAATTGAGGAGGGAAATAGGAGTACGTCGAAGGTGATAACTAATTTATTCTTCTTACTGACACATAAGAACTATGCCATTTAAATAATGAAATGATTTTATAACATAAATATTTAATTCTAAGTTTTGGTAAACAACTAAACCAACAAAAAAATATAGAATTGACAGTCTTGACACTATGATCGTGCGAACGCTAGTGGAGGAGAGTAACTGTGATATTCCATATATAAATATCTATTGGACCATCAATGTAACATCTCCGTACTTCTGTTTTCTCCCACGTCTTAGGGCTCGTTTGGATGTAAGGGATCGCGGGGGCATCCACGTCGTTTCCCCGGCCGAAGAAACCACGGGCTAATTTCGGCCCAGGGCGGCCCACCGCGGCGTTTGGTTGCCCACGAGGGTAGGGACCCCGATCTTTCCACGACTTTCCCTGGGCGATTCTTCCACGTCTAGATAGGTCGGGAAGGATTTCCTCCGTTCGCTCGCTCTCTCCGGACAGAGAGGTGGCGGTACTCGATGCGACGAATTCGGCCTCCAGAGCTTCGTCTTGCGGCGACCGGAGCGAGGTCCCCTCCGGACGCCTAGAGGTTTCTTCCCTGCCTAGAAGCTTCTCCGCCTCCGTCCTCCTTCCTCTGAGCGCAACTCTACATCGAAGGTCCTCTCCTCTCTGGCAACGGCGATGGTTGTCTTCCTCCGCCAACCAAGGTTACCCCTCTTGATCCTGCATCCCTTGCTCTTGTTGCTTTCTTCCATTCCCCGTACTGTTAGGATTGTTGCTGCAGATCTACAAAGTGAACATTCCTTCGGGTACAGCCCCCTCCTACGGCGACGGCCCGGCAGCTCCCAAATCACCGGTTAGCACAACCACCTCCTCATCCTTATTTCCACTCCACATCGATACTATACACTAGATACTACAAGAAAATTTTAGTTTACTTTGGACCTTTCTTGATTTCATTAGAACTGCATGTGTCTTACGTGATTCACCCGGCAGCTGATCAATGCCGGTCTCTGCCCTGTTTCTTGATTGATGTAGTAGTGGTCTGAGAAAGATTAACTCGTATAGATGACTTATAGGTGATCAAACATCATTTTTCCGTGTCTTCAATGCACATCTTTGTGTTCTCTGTTAAGCAAGACCTGCACATCTGCACATATTATACTCTACTGAGACAAGAAATACGGAACCAACAAAAAACTCTCTAATTAACTATTGTCGCCTTGTCTATACATAACCCATAGTTCTCTATAGTAACTGGCCTTCTGTGGTGAGCAAACGAAAACCAGGTTACAAATTGTTTCTTGTTCCACCTGCCTACTGAAATTATTTTTCTTTATTTGTAATAAATTACTTACTACCTTTAGCATAAATTGACCTTGGTATTGCATATCGATATGGTTTGTACCGATGGAAATAGTAAACAAAATCCTTGTGTGTGGTATTTGGAGATGCATGCTCTTCTTTGATATGCTTACACAATGCTCTCTCCTATTAGAACTGGTGGAAAGTTCCGTTTGTGAAGTTCTTTGGCTCTTAATACAAGTATCTTTTTTTCTGAAGTTCCTAGCGAATGAATGGAGAAAGTGAACTAAACTAGTACTTGTCTTTAGTATTTGAATTCATCTCAGTGATAATCTTCTTGTACTTCTTACAGATCTCATTTAGTTATCTGATTCTTGAATTGAACTTCTGGTGGAAGCCGTTAGATTTGAGCAGAACTGGGTTATTTGTTGGAACTGATTTGGAGCTTTAGAGTTTTTATAGCCGGATGATGGAGAGTTTAGAGGTACACCCTCATGCCAAGTTCTGATAGTTGGGAGTTTCTTCGATAGATGATCATTTTGAATGCTCTAGTTCACATTTGTCCACAATCCTTCTGAGAGGTTTAGTAAAAACTAAATGGTGGCTTCCAAACAAATAAAATATACACACTCACCTCACAATGGTGTGGTAAAGTAGAACATGTTCTGTAGAAGTGCAACACTCCTACCAACTTGTTCTAATGATCCTATAATCAACAAATTCATACTCTAGGAGTATTTTTTGTGTGTAAGTAATATCGTATCGGTGGTAATACATTTTTTGGCACATGAATGTTCCACTAGAGATGTGGCTGTGTCACCTTCTTTTCTTTACAACTTCAGTTCTTTGTATTAACTGTGTGATGTTCTAGTCATCTGAAGGTATGTTTTCTTAGGCCTATATAATTTTCTTGGATGAATATTGTAGAATATTCAAGAAGCTGCTTAACCATTGATGTCAGTCAAGGATCCATCCCTTGGTAGTGGCAAAGATACTGACAGCATGCGCGAGTAATAGGAAGTGTGATAACTCTTGCAACGTCATTGGTTGCTAGTTCCATCTCTAGAGGGCACATATCTCCAATCAAATTAGTATTTGTATTAAGAACTTGTTTGTGTATTATCTGTACCAATCAAATATTTGTAGTGGTTGTTATAAAAATATAACTAGAACCTAGCTGTGAATTGTTGGTTATTTCTTGGTATTATTTCTATATTTGCATTTTCTATTTGTCCTAGACACTGCAGGAGTATTTTAGATTTTGTCAAATACTATGTATTCAAGAACTTCTTGTTTTATGTACACAGTAGAAATTTGAAATTTATATGACTTTAAAATTTACCCAAGATTAATGAAAAGAAAAGAGTTGATTCTGACATCTTCAAACTAGTCTGATTTTCACTTTCGTGAGGCTTCTCTATCCAGGGTTTCCCTCCCTTGCCATTTGGACAACCTGGTTGCTTTGTGAGACGGAGGACTTTCCCCACGGTGGGAGGGATCCCATATGCAGGGACAAATTCCCCTCTTGTGGTTCGGTGCCCAGGGTGTACTTTCCCTAACTACCAAATGAGCCCTTAAGAGTTTAGACTGCCCGGGAGGGAGAACAACTAGCATTGCTGATTTATTTCCTCGCTATCTCGACGTGTTCATTTATACTACAATGTGTCAATATCTAGGTTTGATCATATGGGAACTGTGATGTTGAATGTGCGATTCAGTTTTCTCATGAGTTGTGGGTCTTTGCTGCTCGTCCTTCTCGTGACTTGTGGTCAAAACGGGAAATGGTACATGTGTGAACACCATTTTTCTACCAAAAAAAATTAATAGGGACAGTTTACAACTAAATATGAGCTCCATGGGCTGGCCGTGTCGTCTATGCGGGCTGTACTTATCATTGGGGACAGCTAGCGGCCTGAGATTGCAAGGTATCTAAACAAAAACTTTTTTTTGGCAGATTCCAGGATTCCCTTGAAAAGGAAGAGAAAAAATTCTTCAGAAAACAAGGCGCATTTGTAATAAATAAGGACAAAGTACAACATGACACTATGTCCATGTGAAGCTAACACTCCATACATGCCCAGGTACCCCCATGCGAAGAAGCAAGTAGCAGTGATTCCTGAGCAAGCAACTAGTTAATTAGATGTGATCTAGTGCCATATTGTCAACTGAGCGTACCATTATCCAGATAAAAGAACGAGTGGATGCATTATACTCTAATAATTTTACCACGAAAAGTACAAGTCTAAATCTCAAGACGAATAAAAAGTATAGGTGGAGGATCTAGTTTACCATCTCTTACGATATACTACCTTCGTTTCAACGAATAAGGCGCACACGCATTATAAAGTAAAATTTGACCGAATAAATAGAGTAACTAAAACTTGATTATATTATGTAAAATTAGTATCGTTGAATTCGTATTGAAACACACTTTCCAATGATGCTAATTTTGTATAAATATTTTTTAATATTTAGAGTAAATCTTGGTTAAAGAAAAAATAAGCAAAACGAGGACGTCTTATTCCTTGAGACAGATGTAGTAATATAAACGAAGTACATCATGCCATGATGCTAGTCTGGGTCATTTTTATACGATCTTGTCTTGCTCGCCCACCTATGCATAATATTTAAAAAATATTGACTACCGAAGAAAACGTAAAAGTAGTCCCAAAAAGGTAAAACTAAAATATAACTATTTCACTTGATTCCAAGATATTACTGACACTCACTTTGAGCAGGTGCAATGTTTATTTTCATTTATTGTACTCCTACCTGCCATAATTTTTCTTGATTTTCACCATCTTATTATTTTTTGCTAGTTTGAGAAATCGGTCCAAAACATTTACTATATGATGTAGGACAGTAAGTGGTCAGTTCTAAAAGTTCCAAATAAACGCACGGTCTCGTCATGAAATTTGTGTAAGGTAACTGATGAGCTGGAGTTGTGTCGCCAGTTTAATTTTGAGAGACATGACCGAAAAGGCTTAGCTAAATCCAGAGCCATGCAGTCGCATTTGTGACTTGACACTTAAAATTGTGGCATGATGTGCTTAGTAGCATGCTAACATCGTACTTCGGTTTTGTGCCACTTCATGCGGCTAGCCACCGTTCACCCCAGTCTCCCTGCACCGACTCTAGTGCTTGGTCAACAATATTGGCTCGGCACTTGCTTGCATTGTAAATTATGTTCAAAAAAATGAACTTATGTCAAATCAAGGGTGTCATTGTACTAAAAATCTTATAAGTTTTCCAAAATAATGAAATTAGGTGCATGCATTTAGCTCCTTGTACAAAAATGGGATGTAAGAGAGAAAAGCAAAACGTGACGTAGTCAGCCATATGGATTTTTTTCCCTATCAAGAACTCGGTGGTTGCGATCATCGGTATCTTTCCATATCTGCATTTTTGTTTCGCATGCGCGCCACGCCATGACAGAGACCTCTCGTGCCAATATATCAATGAGCTCACTAATCCTAGTCGGATCCTTTAATAATCCTATATTAATCCGGTGTTAGTAGACTACAAGCCTTAGATTATTGTGTTTAAGGTTGATGGTAGGGTAGAGCTAGACGCAAATCAAAGTAAAAGTTAGGATATGGACGATATCTTGCTTCTTTAGGAGCAGAATGGACAAACAGAAACTTAATTAACAAATTAAACAGATTACAACTTTCGCTTTGCATAATCAAGAAATGGTTTGCAGATTTGGATGATAATGACATCGTGTTATAAATAAAACTAAGTAGCCACTCACGCAGGGATTTTATCCAAGGCTCCAAATGTCTCCAGTGATATCCGGACACGGCACACGTGGTACTCAAATAATAGGGACACCGCAAGGTTGGAGCGCTGCAGAGTTAGGTTTGATCCTAACACTCTAAATCATCTACAAACAAACGTATAAGAAAGCTAGGTTAGAACATTGT
This sequence comes from Avena insularis, assembly GCA_023614405.1. NCBI lineage: Eukaryota > Viridiplantae > Streptophyta > Magnoliopsida > Poales > Poaceae > Avena > Avena insularis. The sequence continues at coordinate 203,804,230 of CM042696.1, read as the reverse complement.
TTTGTAATCATTGCTTTCAAAAAATAAATATATTAATATTGTGAAGATACCAATTATACCTGGCATTTGTAACCACGAAATTCCTAAAGACATTACCCAAAGTTACGAGACCACATTCTTTTGAGGGGTTGTGGATCAAAAGTTAAATTGTGCCGTGTGTGAGCGACGCCATACCCAATCTGTTAACTTCGCTGACTTTGAAATGAAAGCTCGGAAATCCTGAAGAATTCGCAAAACCATTTATCGCCAACCTGCTTACCTAGTGCTTTCCGCCGCGCACAACCGTCATTCAGTGAAGCAATCGCTATCGACACGAATAGACCCAATTGTAGTCACACGCCAATTCCGAATTCCCCCGAGAGACGCCATCGCGTCTGCACCATTCTGCACTCGCGCAGTTCGCTAGATCGATCGAGTTGCCCAAGCTGAAAGAACCACCATTGAGTAAAACGTGCATTATAGTACCTACCGACCTATATATAGTTGCTAGTCCTCGAGTGAGATTTTATTACCTTGCATAACTGTCACAGATTTGTCTAGATATGAAACGGGGTGAGTAATTAATTGCAAATGCTAAACTACTGACAATGAAGTTCATCTAGAATTCAGAACATCGCTTTTTTTTATAAGAGCGTTTTAGTACTTAAAAGGTTTAAGTATTACACACAGCCGACACTGTCCACAAATCCAACAGGAAAAAATAAAAAAGATGAATTACATCAAAATGAGAAATTGTATAACACTTAAAGTGTTGAAGGAGGGCCTATCCGAAGATTATCTTGTCATCCATGTCGGGTAAACAAATCCCGTGCCGTATCCTCCAGCCGCGTACACAACTCCATAAAAGGTCATGATAATCCGCACGATGGAGAGCCGACCAAAGACTGTAGGGTGTTGGTGATGTGGAAAATATTGAATCCCTAATATTTTTTGTTGTGTTGACTTGACCCTCGTAGGAGGTATATATAGAGTTACAAGGGGCAGGTAGACTTGGAGTACAAAAAGATCTTAGAATCCTAGTCTATCTCATATACGTATATGTATCCGTATTTTAACATCCACCTCAGTCGAAGCGGGAGTGAAGCGGACGCTTGCGACTGGATTTGAAGTCTTGCGCTTCTGTCGTCTTCACCTCCTTGTCATCATCACCTGCGTGGACATGATCATGGCTGGCACCTAGGGGTGGTGACTGCGTCCCCTTCTAGTGCCTCTCTTCCCTCCTGCAGTCACAGCGGGAGTGGCGTGGACGCAAGTGACGACGCGGACACTGTTGACTAGAGTTCTTGAGTTGTTGTAGACGTTGTTCTTGATATCGATGTCGAGGTAGCCGATCGTGATGTAGCCGTGATCGAGGTGGGTGTGGTCGATGTCATAATCGTCGTATGTTGTGTGGCAGTCATTGCCGGAGGCGCAAAAGAAATTGCGCGATTTGTTGTTGTTGTTGTTGTTGTTGTTGTTGACGAAGCTGCAATTGTAGACGTTTGCACCTTGTAAAGGTACCGTCGGGGCCGTCTTGCGGAAGCGGTCATACGTGACACCACCAGTTTTGCCAGGACTGGAGGAAGCCACCAAGCACACTGTTTTGCCAGAACCATATGCGCGGTCGTAGGGGCATCACAATTATGACGCTGGTTTGTTGATGTAGTCGTCGGTGTCGTGGACGCGGTCGATGCCGTCGCCGGGGTCGTGGACGCGGCCATGCCGTCGTCGTGCCTTGCAGTACGTGTACTGTCAGAGGACGTCGTAGTTGTATGTCCATCGTGTGGGCGATGTAGAGGCGGCGGCGGTATGTGTTGACAAAGATGTTGATGAATACCACGTTGATGTAGACCTTGGCGATGATATTGTCGGCGATGTAGTAGTAGGCATTTTACGTAGATCGTTTCTTGAACGCGTCCCTTGTAGCGATGTCGATGACGTGCTTGTGTTCTCGTAGTGTGATGTAGTCGTACAACTTGATGTTGTGATTTAGGTCGATATAGTCCGGCTTGATGCAGTGCAGATCTTGGTGTTGGTTAGTCGCGCGTCTCGAAACAATGTAGATCTTGGTATCGGTGTAGTCGGGCGGTGACGTATCGTCGATCATGGCCACGCTGGCGTAATTGTTGGATGAATCTTCCCTGAAGCCACATGTATGTACTTTTTTCTTTTCAAGGATATGTCCTGGGAGAAGTATCGTTTTCATAGAAGAAGGGCTAAGAGGCCAAAGTTGTACAACGCGGCGTGGCACAGGCGCCACGAACGCTACCCCACACTACCCAAAGGGCAGCACATAGGCAATAGCCAACTACTCGCGGCATCTCCACATGTCCACTTTGCTTAAGCAGTCACGGAAAAGCCGTGCACCTCTCCATAGCTCGTCCTCCGCGGAGATCTTCTGAATGACCAAGGCGGAAGAAGGGGTAGCGCCCTCAAATACGATATCCTTTCGGTGACACCAGAGCATCCAGCAGACCAAGGAAATACTTGTCCAGATGTCGCGCTCACGGCCCTTGCCCACGCGCCTGCCCTGGAGCCAAGTGACGAGTTTCATGTCATGTTCCGGCGGCCACTGACCCTTGCCCCACCAGCCGAGGCAAGTCGTCCACACCTCTCGTGCTAGGACACATCCCATGAGGAGATGGTCGATAGTCTCTCCACACTGGTCGCATAAAGGGCACGCCACTGGGTGATCTAGCCCACGGCGTTGCAGCCTATTGGCCGTCCAACATCTATTCCGCACTGCAAGCCAGAGCGAGATCTTGTAGCTAGCGGGGGCTCGAGAGCGCCAGATCTGTAGCGCTCCAGCCGTCGATGTCCGACCCACAAACATGGCTTTGTAGCAAGACTTCGCTGTGTAGCAGCCGGTGGGGTCCCAGCTCCACTTTAAAACATCATGTGTCCCTTCTGTCAGGGTAATCTCCTTCCAGCCGGTCTACCACCTCAAGAAGCTCTCTGATGGCCGCCGTGCTCAGGTTAGGGGGGACATCATGTAGCCAGGCCTCGCCCAAGCCCTCACGCACCCGGTGTGTCGAGATCGCGTTTGCTAGGACTGCCGCGAAGAGGTTCGGTGCCACGTCCTTGATCCGTCCGCATGGCAACCATTTATCAGACCAGAAGAGGTTAGCGGCTCCATCCCCCAGCACCGAGGCCGTCGCAGTGTCGAACAGCTGCATCACGAGCACTGGAACTCGGATATTGAGACCGTTCCAAGGCCTGTCCACCTCAACTCGCTTCCACCACAACCATCTGGCCCTGAGCGCGATGTTCATGAGTCACAAGTTAGGGATGCCAAGCCCTCTTAGTTCCTTGGGCATGCACACCCTATCCCATGCAACCAGGCAGTGGCCACCATGGACGTCATTCCTCCCTTTCCAGAGGAAACCCCGCAAGATCTTCTCAACGGTAATGATGATTTCTATGGGAATGTCAAGGGACATCATGGCGGAAATTGGGATGGCCGAAAGCGTTGTATTTATCAATTCGAGACGCCCTCCTCTGTTAAGCATGGAGGCTTTCCATGATGGCAGTTTAGCTGCCACCAGGTCGACGAGGGATTGGAGCTGCACTGCGGAAGGCTTTCGGAGGGAGAGCGGCAGTCCTAGGTAGCAGAGTGGGAAAGGCATGATTGGGAATTGCAGCTCTCGGGAGACTAGGTCCCTATCCTCGATGGAGCATCTTATCAGGCTTGCCGAGCACTTGTCAAAATTGGTTCGTAGGCCTGACGCTGCGCCGAAGTCCTCAATGATCCCAGAGATCACTTGGAAGTCCACTCCTGCTAGCCGTAGGAAGGTGATCACATCATCTGCATAGATCGAGGTCCGGTGTTGGAGTTCTGTGGCTGCAAGCCTGGTGAGAAGGCCTATACTTTCTGCTTTCACAATCATCAGATGAAAGACCTCCATGATTAGGATGAACAACTGTGGGGAGAGTGGGTCCCCTTGCCGGAGTCCACACTTGTTGGCCACCTTTGCCCCGGGGCAGCCATTCATCAGGACACACGTCGTGGCCGTGGAGAGCAGAGCACAGATGCACGACAGGAGACGCTCCCTGAAGCCAAGCTTCCTCAAGACTTCCAAGAGAAAAGCCCAGTCCACTGTATCGAAGGCCTTCGTGATGTCCAGCTTTAGGAGCACGACTGGGGTCTTGCTAGTGTGAAGCTTGCGGGCTATCCCTTGTACCATCATGAAGTTGTCATGTAGGAATCTTCCACGCACAAATACATCTGATGTACCCCCCACCAGCTGCGGGAGAGCCGGCGCCACCCTATTCGCGATCACCTTGGCCACCCACTTAGCAATTTTGTGGATCAGGCTAATCGGGCGGTAATCCCGCACTTCTTCTGCACCCGGCTTCTTCGTCATCTAGGTGTCGCAGGTCCGTTGACTGCACTCCAAGTAAATCCAGGTGTCAACACCCGGATTTTTAATCCCAGATGCATGTTATGCCATACATCGCAATCCCAGGATTACCATTTTTGCGAGACATAATAGATTGGATATCACAGTACATCATCCATTACAAACCATAATAAGGTCTTTACATGAATAAAGGATCTCATGATCCAGTCTTAGTACAAACAAGTAGAGGAATAAATAGCGTAGCGGTAGGCTCCATCTTCAGTGTCACAGGCAATGTTGACGATGGGAGATGATCCTAGTTGTCGTAGCCGTCCTGTTGTCCTCCTTCAAGGTAGTCCTCCTCATAGTCTGGCCACAGGAATAGCCAGGGACAAAGCCATGAGTACTCTTTAAGTACTCGCAAACTATCACTAACAAGTAAGGTAGTTCTAGTAGGAATGCTATTCTAAGTTTATTTGCAAAGTTAAGTTTGAAACCTAAGCTGAGTTCAGAAACAAAGAAAGATAAAATAAAGTTCTAAATAACCTAAGTGGGAACTTAGTTGTCATAGTCACAACCATGTTGTGGTCAAGTCATGTCACAATTCATTTCATAAATCATTTTGAAAACATCTGACAACGGAACAGTATGGCCATCAATCGTCCATAACATGAACACGGCTATTCGAATAGTTTGACACTCTGCAGAGGTGGTACACTTTCACCACAAAATTCGATACATCTGTTAGGGATAACCCTGAATCATCATACTTAGTATGCAGATAATCAAACATAACCTTTCCTTTACACACTCTAGTATAAGCACCTCTCCTATGAGCTTGGCCTCCCAGCCATGGCCATCTGCCATCCTGGGCACTCTATAGGTGGACAACATTGAGAAGTAGCCTCATCTCAAACCTCTCTCGCGAGGGAACTAATACTAATGCATATAAACTTCTAGCTAAGCCTTACCCAATTCAGCTATTGTGGTTGTACGGTAAAATTAGAATGGTATCGCATCCAAACCCAAGCATCAGTTTTTATAAAGGGGCTAAGGCTCATGCCTCAACATTTTCATCATCATAAACCATTTGTGTTTCTCAACACATGTAAAAACATCTCAATAGAATGACTCATCATTCCAAGGTTTTCACAAGTCCTTTTTCACCAAGTATTCCCATCTAAAGTGATCAAGTTTTTGGTTTAGCTCTAATCACTAAGTTAAGAGTGTTCACTAAGGTGGGATGCTAATCTCAATCTCATGCCATAGAATGACATCTAATTCTAACTATATAGGCCAAGTTTTATACTCTTTATGCTATCTATAAACAAAGTAAGGAACTTTGGTAAAGTAAAAGAAAGTAAAGCTTGTAAGAAAACTTGGGATGGGTATAAATCAAAAAGGTATAACCAAAGCATGCCTAAGGCATCTTGCTTGGGTTATAATTGCATCTAGTGATGGCTTGCAAGTTTTAGATTGACAATAATAGCTTGCCTTGATTGGTGCAGTGGTTGAAATTCTCCTCGTCTTCTTCGGGGTAGAACTCCTCCTCCTCGTAGACTTGGTCGGTACTATCGTCTACAAATACATACGGGATACACAATCACCAAACAATACTTAAATAGTCTATTTAGCACACTAAGGCACATACTTGATGATCTAGTATCATCACATTCATCACAAGATTTAATGAACTAGTTTCATTTATTTTATTTGAGAAAAATAATTTCTACTCATTGAAATTAATTAAGATTTAATATTCTCTAATTAAAATATAGGATCATGTGGACACATGTCATCACCACATATTCTAATACATGGGAATGTGATTTAAAGGTTGGATCATATTTCAATAAATTTATGTTTAATATTTAAATGATTTAAAGTGACTAGAAATGCCTATATAGCATTATTTTGGTACTAGTCCAAAGTCACTGCATGCAACCTAAATATTATTACATATTCAGATAGGTATTATCAAATGTGATTTTTGAGAGTTGGAATCAACTCAAAAGCTATTACGCTTGATTTTTGAAAAATACTTGAATGTGGAAAAGTCTATGTCTTGTTATTTTTGCTAATATGTGATCTATAACTCTAATTGATTTAAAAACAACGGGATTGGATAGAGAATTAAATTATCTTTCCAACAAAATTGGAATCATTCAATTTGGTTAAGTTAATCTTTCTGAATTGATTTTCAAACTAGTGGACAGAAACTAGATTAAGTCTAAATAGAAAAATCTAAATTTGAATATGCGGGCTAAGGCGGGAACACTAATGGGCCAGCCCAGTCACCCTCAGCGGCGCAGAGAACATCTGACAGGGGGTCCCGCATGTCAGCGGCTCTTCAAACACGAAGCGGTACGGGGAGATGTGGGCCGCACGATTAGAACTACGATCGACGGTTGTGGCTCGTCGTCGACGACGGACAGGTTGCCGGCGAGACGAAACCCTAGCGGCTCGGTGGGGGTGCAGTGGGGGTATACCAGGGCTCCAGCTAGTGTGGCGATGGGGGCGATCGAACAAGGAGACGACGGCGGACTCAGGCGAGGTCGCGGCAGCTCCTGGGGTGGACGAAATCGACGGGGCTCTTCCTCCTCTGTTGTGGTGAACCCCAGCACAATTCCGGTGAACGGCTCCTCGAGCGGCTCCGGCTAACGGTAGGGAAGGATCAGTGGTGAGAGGGGAGCTGAGTGGTGTGAGGAAATGGTGCTGGGAGGGATCCTTATATAGGCTCGACGAGGGGACCGTGAGGGCGATGGTGAGCTCGTCGGTGACGACGATACAGGGCGCTAGAGGCATGGGCAGGGTAGGCGGACGGTGGATTGCCTCCTGCCGGCCAGCTATGGCGGGATGGCGACGCTAGGGGCGGTGGCATGCGGTCGGGGAAGGCTAGCGCTCTGCGCGGCAAAGGCGGTGCTCGACGCGTTTCACTGCGGCTGCTGGTCGCACGGCGGGAAGAGGGCGTGTCTGGGGAGGTGATGGTGTTATGGCGGAGCAGCGCACGCGAGCTGAAGGCAAGGCACGGCTTGTGCGGGCTTGTAAGGGACGGTGCTCTGGTGTGAGCTGGGCACGGTGTAGAGGCAGTGGGCACGAGCTGTCCTCGGTGGTCCAGGGGCTGGCAACGCTCGAGGAAGGGACGTGGGTGGCGATAGGGTTTGGTGGAGCTAGGGGCATGCTGGATTGGCGATGCATGGTCGTTGGCACGTTGCCCGCGTTTGGCCGACGACGACCATATTTGGTCGGTGCGCCATTGTTGCTAGCGGTGAAGGGGGAGCTGGTCTGGGCTAGGGTAGATGCTAGGGGGACAGGGGATTAAGTGGGAGACAAATTGGTCGATGATCACTGTGGAAACAGTGAAGCTAATCTAGTTTTGGTTCAGTGCCTGCCATGTGTTCGACAGAATAGCCGCAAGGAGAATTTTTTTGAATTTTGGATTCAAATTTTTTGAGTGTTCTCCACTTAAGCTTGAGATTCTATGCCTATTTGGAAAGGTCAAGGGGAATTTATTTGAGTGGTTTTTGAAAAGGTGTGATCTATGTATATGACTTGAATTCCATTTTCAAATGCCATTTAAAATTAGTGTTTAAATGTTTTTGTAAGATTTCAAAGTGGGCCTTGGTAGATCATTACTTGTACTTGCAAGGGGTGCAAAGAGTTAGAATTGTTTCTGTTAAGAATTGACTTCTAGGAACACCTAAAGTGACCTAGTGGATTAAAATGGCAAAAGTGACCATTTGCCTTTATTACTTCCAATTGATTTATTTTTCTTTGGATTTTGCTCGGGAATGATTTAGATGATGTGGAAATCACCTTAGAATCATTTTACAACCATTAGAACAAACAAACATGGCAATTCAAAACAATTCCATATTAATGCAACACACATATGCATGCTTAATTGTTTTAATAATAAAAAGCTTTTGTTAACCCTAAATTGGGTGCTTTGGATCTTGATATCTTGGATTAAAGTTTTGGGATGTTACAAACCTTCCCCCCTTAAACAAAATCTCGTCTCGAGATTTAAGAAAGAAAACTAGGAACTAAAGAGATCTAGTAACTCAGTCCTAATGTAATCTTCTCGCTCCCAAGTGGCTTCTTCTTCAGTATGGTTGCTCCATTGGATCTTGAGAAATTTGATACCCGGGTCCTGGTGGTTCTGTAAGCTTCCTCCAAGATACGGATGGGCACTTCACGATATGTCAGATCCTTGTTGATATCAACGGCTCGGTGATCGATGTTCTTGAAAACTTCGGTCTTCTCCGGCACTTCTAGGCATTTGCGAAGTAACGAGATATGGAACACATTGTGGATGGCAGACATCTCCTCTGGCAGTTCCAGTTGATACGATACTTCTCCTCGACGATTCAGAATCTTGAAGAATCCGATATATCTAGGGGCTAACTTTTCTTTTAGACTAAAACGTTGTGTTCCCTTCAATGGCAAAACTTTGAGATACACAAAATCTCCGACATTGAAAGTCAGGTCTCTCCTTCTCTTGTCAGCATAACTCTTCTGTCTAGATTGGGTGGTCTTGAGGTGCTCACGGACTTTGTGAACCTTCTCTTCGGCTTCTTGTAGGATGCCGGGTCCGAAAATCTGACTCTCTCCTACTTGCGACCAATTCAAAGGGGTACGGCACTTCCTTCCATATAAGAACTCAAATGGGGCCATTTGCAAACTGGCTTAATAACTATTGTTGTATGAGAATTCTGCGAAAGGCAGACAATCCTCCCATTTTGATCCGTACTCTAACACACAAGCTCTCAACATATATTCTAGGATTTGGTTGACTCTTTCAGTCTGTGCATCGGTTTGCGGGTGATAAGCTGTGCTAAAATTCAACTTGGTTCCTAATCCTTCTTGGACTTTCTGCCAAAATCTCGAGGTAAATTGGGTTCCTCGATCCGACACTATGGTCTTGGGTGTTCCATGCAGACTAACAATTCTAGCAATGTACAACTCTGCTAGCTTCGAACTCTGGTAGGTTGTTTTGACAGGTATAAAATGGGCTACCTTGGACAGTCTATCAATGATGACCCAGATTGAGTAATTTCCCCTACTAGAAGTAGGCAAACCGGTGATAAAATCCATTCCGACAGAATCCCATTTCCATTCCGGAATCTACAATGGTTGCAATAGTCCTGCGGGCCTCTGATGTTCTGCTTTGACTCTTTGACAGATATCACACTTGGCGATGTAGCTTCCGATTCCTCTCTTCATCTTGTGTCACCAAAATTGCTCCTTCAAATCTTGATACATCTTCGTTCCTCCGGGGTGGATAGAATAAAGAGTATCATGAGCTTCTTGCATGATAACTTGCTTCTGGTCCGAATCTGCCAGCACACAGATACGTCCTTTGTACCACAGAACTCCTTCTTCGTCTTCGATGAATCCAGGTACCTTTCTGTACCAATACGACACTTGATTCCGTCGATACTTGCATTTCCTTTCTGGGCTTCCTTGATTTGACTAATCAAAGTGGGTTGAATTTTAATGCTAGCTAAAAATCCTTTGCTAACTAGCTCAGTTCTAAACTGCTCCAACTCCTCATGCAAACTTGGTTGCTTCTCCTTGATCATGGTTCTTAACCTACACGGCAATCTGCTAAGAGCATCCACTACCACATTGGCTTGCCAGGGTGATAGTGAATGTCAAGGTCATAATCCTTGATTAACTCTATCCATCTCCTTTGCGTCATATTCAGCTCCTTCTTAGTGAAAATATACTTCAAACTCTTGTGATCTCAGTAAATCTCATAGCGATTACCCATAAGGTAATGACGCCATGTCTTCAATGCTAATACTACAGCTGCTAATTCAAGATCATGGGTAGGGTAGTTTTGCTCATGTTGCTTCGATTGTCGAGACAGATATGCTATGACTTTGCCTTCTTGCATCAACACATATCTGAGACCAATTTTGGATGCATCACAATACACATCAAACGGCTTCTTGATATCTGGCATGATCAATATTGGGGATGAAATCAATCTCTTCTTGAGCTCTTGGAAACTTGCTTCACATTTGTCGGTCCATGCAAATTTCTTGTCCTTCTTCAACAATTGGGTCATGGGTCTTGCGATGCTCGAAAATCCTTCTACAAACTTGCGGTAATATCCCGCTAATCCGAGAAATGCACGGACTTGGGTTTGAGTAGTTGGGGCTTCCCATTCTTCGACATCTTTGATCTTGGCGGGATCAACAGCGACTCCTCCGGCAGAAACAATATGTCCGAGGAATACTACTTCTTTCAGCCAAAACTCACATTTGCTGAACTTGGCATACAACTGATGCTCTCTAAGGGTTTCAAGGATGATTCTCAGATGTTGCTCATGGTCTTCCTCTAACTTGGAGTAGATAAGAATATCGTCGATAAACACAACGACAAACTTATCCAGAAAATTCATAAAGATCTTATTCATGAGATTCATGAAATAAGCGGGGGCATTGGTTAATCCAAAAGACATGACCGTATACTCATATAATCCATATCTGGTGGTAAAGGCGGTCTTTGGAATATCCCTTGCACGAATCTTAAGATGATGATAACTAGTCCTAAGATCAATCTTAGAGAACACTCTGGCACCAGTCAACTGATCAAACATATCCTCTATCTCGGGCAAGGGGTACTTGTTCTTGATTGTGACATCATTCAGCTTCCTGTAATCTGTGCACAAACGGTTGCCTCCATCCTTCTTGTCGACGAACAACACGGGCGATCTCCATGGCGATGCGCTTGGTTGAATCAAGCCTTTCTCCAGCATAGCATCCAATTGCTTCTTTAGTTCCACTAACTCTGAGGGGTTCATGCTATAGGGTCTCTGAGCTATGGGTCCGGTTCCAGGAATTAGTTCAATAATGAACTCGATATCCCGATCTGGGGGCATACCAGGCAATTCATCTAGGAATACGTCAGGGTATTCACAGACTACTCTGACTTGGTCTATGGTGGGTAGGGCTAGACTCTTGTTGCACTTGAATTAACGGGTCAAGGTTTCAGATATATGCTCTACTGATACTCTAGAGCTACTGGTCATGGTGATGGATTTCTTGGCATAGTCGATCAATCCTTTATGCTTTGACATCCAATCCATTCCTAGTACTACTTCCAAACCTTTGGTTCCAAGTACTATTAGATTGGCATAAAAATCTATCCCATGTATTCTGATAGGAATAGGTTTGCAATTTTTTCTAGATTTTGTGGTTGAACCAGGTATTTGAACTATCATGACATGCTTAAAGTTAGTTGGGTGAATCTTACTAGTGCATGCAAATTCTTCGGTGACAAACGAGTGCGATGCTCCAGAATCAAACAACACTCTTGCTAAAACTGAGTTGACAGAAAACATACCCAGCACGACATCTGGCGCTTCTTGGGCTTCTTCGATGTTCATGTGGAAGAGACAGCCATTGCGATTGTGAGAGTTCCCTGGGGCGAATCTTCTTCCGGGTTGAACACGGCGCTGCTGTTGAGCTGGGGCATTCACATTGGCAGTGGCGGCAATCTTCTTGGGACACTCATTGGAGTAGTGACCCTTCACTCCACACTCGAAACAAGTAATCTGACACTTGTGTTTTGCTGCCACGGGCACAACATTGCTTCTAGTTCTCGGTGCAGTGTTATTGTTGTTGTTGTTGTTGTTGTGGGGCTTGGGCGGTGCACGGTTGAAATTGCTGGAGTTGCCGGGGTGGTTGTTGTTGTTTCCTACGGACTTCACATTTCTTCCGCTGCGGTTGGGGTAGCTTGGGCGAGACATTGGGGGTCGATTGTTCCGTGGGGCATATCCGGCAGACGGGTTGGGCGATACTTCTGGTGACTGTTGGATCCGGCTTGGTGCATCATCCGATGTTTGCGGTTGTCGTTCACTTGATTTATCTTCCCTTCCATCTGAATGGCAGAGTCGACTAGTTCTTCGAGATCCTCGAAACGGATGTTGACGAGTATTGTCTGCATCTAATCATGTAGTCTGTTTAGGAATCTCTCCTTCTTCTTGGCCTCCGTGTTGATCTCATCAAGTGTATACCTGCGAGGGACAAAAATCTGTCACGGTACTCCACTACAGTCATTCTGCCTTGCTTTAGTTCTCTGAATTCATCTCTCATTCTGGTGACTAGACCCTGCGGAACATGGGTGCGGCTGAACTTGACTTTGAAGGCTTCCCATGTCATCACTTGACCGTGGTTCATCGTGCGGGTGCTGTTCCACCATGCTCTTGCATCTCCTGCCAGATAATGGGTGGCAAACAGAACTTTCTCATTGGCATCCACTCCGACGACTTCCAAGTTATTCTCCATGGTCTGTAACCAATCATCAGCATCCAACGGGTCTTTAGACTTGCTAAAGATTGGGGGATTGGTTTTCTCGAAGTTTTTGAGTTTGGAACCATGATGATCCTGATTTCCATGGCCCTGATTGTTGTGAGCCATCTGGGCGATCCGCTGCAGTGTGGATAGATTTTCTTGGCGCTCTACCCTACTAGCTTCGTGGTCTGCAATGAGTGTCTGCGGAATTTGCAGCATTGGGTCATGCGATGAGCTGCTCCCTCCTTGGTTTCCACGAGTCATCTGAAGATTGAGATAGATAATGGGGTAAGAGGGAAAGTTCTAAGGTTTATGGTTTATGGTTTTGGTTTCAAAGCTAAAACTTTTAGTTTGACTCAGGTTTTGCAACTAACTTCTTTTCATTCATTCAAGCAAAGCACACGATACAAACACACACACCACAACATGAAGGGAAAACAGATGGTTTTAAGAACCATTCTGCGAGCTAAGATACAATGGGACCGATACTTATCACTCCTACGATAGTGCTCTAGTGCATCTACTCATCATCGATGAAGTCGGAGTCATCATCGTCGGTGTAGAAGTCCATGGCATCCTCCTCCAGATAGTCATCATCATTGCTGAGGTACGAGTGAATATCCCATGGATGTCTTCACCTTCCTCCTCTTCTTCTTTTGCTGCAAGCTGAGCTTCTTGCTCCTTGATGGTCTTCTTGAGGTCGGCCACCTTCTTGCAAAGACGGTCGAAGGTGCGATCCTTCTTTGCATGTTGACGGCGAAGAGACTGACGATCCTTGACGAGCAGGGAGAAAGTCTGGGCCTTTTGGGCAGCAATGGCAAGGTTGTGGTTGGCGAACTCTCGAGCATTGTCCAATTCCTTTTGTCTGTCGTACAGGAGGAAGTCGAGGTTCTCCACTTGGCGCTTCAACTCCGGGTGACTTGGCATCTCCAGAGGCATTCCCATCGAATCATGCTTTGCATAGTGAGCAAAGCGAGTTCCATGGATCAAGTTGACATTCTGTGCGCAAAGACGAGTGAGAGCTTCATGCATTGCCCTGGCTAATCCATCTAGCCAGTTGTTCTCTCTCACGGTGAATTGAATCTTCTTGGAAAGTGGTGCCTCCATCTTGCCTCGAAGATCAGCAACTACTATCCATTGTAAATCTCCTCCTGGGGGACCATTGAGTTGAGCTCCAAAGAACTCCGGATGTGGGCGCTCCAAGTACTCAAATAGTGCATCAAGATCCCTCTTGAAGATCAGTTGGCCTCCGTTGCCCAACTGGTAGAACTTGCAGTACTGAACTTCCATCTATAAGAATTTAGGATGAGTAAGTTAGTGAAGTGATCAAGTGTGTCAAAAATTTATGTAGTAATGTAAGAATTTTTGAGGAACATGTATTTTTTTGAGAGAAAGAATCCCAAGGGTAAGAGAGGAAATAGGTTTTCATAAATACTCACTTCTTTGTTTTTGAAACTAAGTTTTTGTTCGGACGTCCATTCTAACTAGGGTCTCCTATGGTCAGGATGGCTCTGATACCAACTTGTCAACACCCGAATTTTTAATCCCAGATGCCTGTTATGCCATACATCGCAATCCTAGGATTACCATGTTTGCGAGACATAACAGATTGGATATCACAGTACATCATCCATTACAAACCATAATAAGGTCTTTACACAAATAAAGGATCTCATGATCCAGTCTTAGTACAAATAAGTAGCGGAATAAATAGCGTATCGGTGGGATCCATCTTCAGTGTCACAGGCAATGCTGACGATGGGAGATGATCCTAGTTGTCGTAGCCGTCCTGCTGTCCTCCTTCAGGGTAGTCCTCATAGTCTGGCCACGGGAATAGCCAGGGACAAAGCCATGAGTACTCTTTAAGTACTCGCAAACTATCACTAACAAGTAAGGTAGTTCTAGTAGGAATGCTAAGTTCTAAGTTTATTTGCAAAGTTAAGTTTGAAACCTAAGCTGAGTTTAGAAACAAAGAAAGATAAAATAAAGTTCTAAATAACCTAAGTGGGAACTTAGTTTTCATAGTCATAACCATGTTGTGGTCAAGTCATGTCACAATTCATTTCATAAATCATTTTGAAAACATCTGACAACGAAACAGTATGTCCACTACAATTGTCCATAACCGTGAACGCGGCTATTCGAATAGTTTGACACTCTGCAGATGTGGTACACTTTCACCACAAAATTCGATACATCTATCAGGGATAACCCTGAATCATCATACTTAGTATGCAGATAATCAAACATAACCTTTCTTTTACACACTCTAGTATAAGCACCTCTCCTAAGAGCTTGGCCTCCCAGCCATGGCCATCTGCCATCCTGGGCACTATATAGGTGGACAACATTGAGAGGTAGCCTCAGCTCAAACCTCTCCCGCGAGGGAACTAATACTAATGCATATAAACTTCCAGCTAAGCCTTACCCAATTCAAGTATTGTGGTTGTACGGTAAAATTGGAATGGTATCGCATCCGAACCCAAGCATCAGTTTTTATAAAGGGGCTAAGGCTCATGCCTCAACATTTTCATCATCATAAACCATTTGTGTTTCTCAACACATGTCAAAACATCTCAATAGAATGACTCATCATTCCAAGGTTTTCACAAGTCCTTTTTCACCAAGTATTCCCATCTAAAGTGATCAAGTTTTTGGTTTAGCTCTAATCACTAAGTTAAGAGTGTTCACTAAGGTGGGATGCTAATCTCAATCTCATGTCATAGAATGACATCTAATTCTAACTATATAGGCCAAGTTGTATACTCTTTATGCTATCTATAAACAAAGTAAGGAACTTTGGTAAAGTAAAAGAAAGTAAAGCTTGTAAGAAAACTTGGGATGGGTATAAATCAAAAAGGTATAACCAAAGCATGCCTAAGGCATCTTGCTTGGGTTATAATTGCATCTAGTGATGGCTTGCAAGTTTTAGCTTTCCAATAATAGCTTGCATTGATTGGTGCAGTGGTTGAAATTCTCCTTGTCTTCTTCGGGGTAGAACTCCTCCCCCTCGTAGACTAGTCTATTTAGCACACAAAGGCACATACTTTATGATCTAGTATCATCACATTCATCACAAAAATTAGTGAACTAGTTTCATTTATTTTATTTGAGAAAAGTAATTTCTACTCATTGAAATTAATTAAGATTTAATATTCTCCAATTAAAATATGGGATCATGTGGACACATGTCATCACCACATATTATAATACATGGGAATGTGATTTAAAGGTTGGATCATATTTCAATAAATTTATGTTTAATATTTAAATGATTTAAAGTGACTAGAAACGCCTATATAGCATTATTTTGGTACTAGTCCAAAGTCACTGCATGCAAACCTAAATATTATTACATATTCAGATAGGTATTATCAAATGTGATTTTTTAGAGTTGGAATCAACTCAAAAGCTATTATGCTTGATTTTTGAAAAATGTTTGAATGTGGAAAAGTCTCTGTCTTGTTATTTTTGCTAATATATGATCTATAACTCTAATTGATTTAAATCCAACATGCTTGGATAGAGATTTAAATTATCTTTCCAACAAAATTGGAATCATTCAATTTGGTTAAGTCAATCTTTCTGAATTGATTTTCAAACTAGTGGACAGAAACTAGATTAAGTCTAAATAGAAAAATCTAAATTTGAATCTGCGGGCTAAGGCGGGAACACTAATGGGCCGGCCCAGTCACACCCTGTGGCTCAGAGAACAGCTGACAGGGGGTCCCGCATGTCAGCGATTCTTCAAATGCGAAGCGGTACGGGGCGATGTGGGCCGCACGATTAGAACTATGATCGACAGCTGTGGCTCGTCGTCGACGACGGACAGGTCGCCGGCGAGATGGAACCCTAGCGGCTCGATGGGGGTGCAGTGGGGGCATACCAGGGCTCCAGCTAGTGTGTCGATTGGGGCGATCGAACAAGGAGACGACGGCGGACTTAGGCGAGGTCGCGGTAGCTCCTGGGGTGGACGAAATAGACGGGGCTCTTCCTCCTCTGCTATGGCGAACTCCGGCGCAATTCCGGTGAACGACTGCTCGAGCGGCTCCGGCTACCGGTGGGGAAGGATCAGTGGTGAGAGGGGAGCTGAGTGGTGTGAGGAAATGTTGCTGGGGAGGGCTCCTTATATAGGCTCGACGAGGGGACCGTGAGGGCGACGGTGAGCTTGTCGGTGACGACGATATAGGGCACTAGAGGCATGGGCAGGGTAGGCGGATGGTGGCTTGCCTCCTGCCGGTCAGCTACGGCAGGATGGCGATGCTAGGGGCGGTGGCATGTGGTCGAGAAAGGCTAGCGCTTTACCTGCAGGCGGTGCGACGCTGCGTTCCACGGTGGTCGCTGGGCAGAAGAGGGCGTGTCCGGGAGGTCTGGGGTTATGGCGAGCGGGCGACGCGAAATGAAGGCAAGGCGGCTTGTGCGGGCTTAGGAGACGGTGTCGACGGCGTCTGGCACGGTGCAGGCAAGGGGCGATCTGTCCTCAGTGGTCCAGGGGCTGGCAACGCTCGGGGAAGGGACCGTGGGTGGCGGTAGGGTTTGGCGGAGCTAGGGGCATGCTGGATCGGCGCTGCTGGCCGCGTTCGCTTTCGATTTGGTGACGACCATATTTGGGCGGCGTGCCACTGTTGCTAGCAGTGAAGGGGGAGCTGGTCTGGGCTGGGGTAGATGCTAGGGGGACAAGGGATTAAGTGGGAGATCATATTGGTCGATGATCACTATGGAAACAGTGAAGCTAATCTAGTTTTAGTTCAGTGCCTGCCATGTGTTCGATAGAATGGTCGCAAGGAGAAAAGTTTTGAATTTTGGATTCAAAATTTTTGAGTGTTCTCCAATTAAGCTTGAGATTCTATGCTTTTTTGGAAAGGTCAAGGGGAATTTATTTGAGTGGTTTTTGAAAAGGTGTGATCTATGTATATGACTTGAATTCCATTTCCAAATGCCATTTAAAATTAGTATTTAAATGTTTTTGTAAGATTTCAAAGTGGGCCTTGGTAGATCATTACTTGTACTAGCAAGGGGTGCAAAGAGTTAGAATTGTTTCTGATAAGAATTGACTTCTAGGAACACCTAAAGTGACCTAGTGGATTAAAATGGCAAAAGTGACCATTTGCCTTTATTACTTCCAATTGATTTATTTTTCTTTGGATTTTGCTTGGGAATGATCTAGATGATGTGGAATCACCTTAGAATCATTTTACAACCATTAGAACAAACAAACATGGCAATTCAAAACAATTCCATATTAATGCAACACACATATGCATGCTTAATTGTTTTAATAATAAAAAAAATTGTTAACCCTAAATTGGGTGTTTTGGATCTTGATATCTTGGATTAAAGTTTTGGGATGTTACACCAGGTCAAGTGAGAAATGTCGGTCACCCGAAGTCCCCAGCAGATCCTCGAAGAAACGGTCCATGGCCTCAGCCTTATCCTCATGCTCTGAGATCCGAGCATTATCCACTAGAAGGTGGCTGATGAAGTTTTTCCACCTACGATGGCTAGCATGGGTGTGTAAGAAATGTGTGCATGCATCACCCTCCCAAAGCCAAAGGATCCTCGATCTCTGTCGAGCCAATGTTCTCTCAAGAGAGGCAAGTCCCAGGAGCTTCTTTTTGAGTAAACACCGCAACCCACGCTCCTCAGGTGAGAGCTGCCTACTCTCCATGGCTACATAGAAGCGAAGGATTAACTCCATGGCCAACTGAATCTGCATTTTGACATTGCCAATGAATCTAGAACTCCACCCTGAGAACCTTTTTGCATAGCTCTTAGCTTAGAGTCGAGCCTTTTGAATGGGTTGGGTTCCCATGGTTGCAAGGCCTAAGCTTCTTGAACTACTTCCATGAAACCATCTACTTTGGGCCAAAAGGACTGGAACTGGAAACGATGCCCGCGCTGCAGGTCTGTCGCCAGGCAAAGTAGTAGGGGATAATGATCAGATGGTCCTGATGACAAGCCTGGATAGCGCACTTCCCAATCCACCATCACGAACACCCTGTCAAGCCTCTCCATGGTCGGTTGTGTCCGCTCATTTGTCCAAGTGAATCTGCCCCGTTTAGGTATAGCTCCCTGAGCTCCAGCAACACAAGGGTATGTTTGAACCTGGCCATCATGCCGTGGTGGAGGGGGCCTTGGTTCTTGTCCTCTGGGTTGATTATGAGGTTGAAATCGCCAGCAACGATCCACAGACCAGTGTGAAGGTCCTCGATATCCTGAAGCTCCTGGAGGAAGGCCCTTGTAGCATCCCATCTGTCTAACATTTGTAATGCTACTTGGTCTAGTAATATAATGGCTACTTCCTCTATATGATTGTGGCATCATAATTCTATCATGCTTATGTCATCATGCCACCTTGCATTTGAGCATCATATAAAACCCTTTTCCATTTGGTTCTTCTCTCATACACATTATTAATTGTATTTGGTCCTTGATACATTGTATTTGAATCTTGATTAATGCTTGATGCCCAAATTGAGTTGGGGGCATATCTTTTATTTCAACTCCACCACCTTTCTTTGTCACCACATTTTTATTCCACCATCCTAATTACCCATGGGCTTTTATTTATTTTTGGCATTTAATCTAGCTCATGTGGGTTAGCGTGGATCCAATTCTATTTTCTTTTGCTTGGCCTTTATTCCATATTTTGGAATGCATAAGAATAATGCCATGATATTATTATTGTCTTCACAAGCATAAGAATATGGCATTAAATTGTCATGCATGAGCCATGCAATAGCATCATCATCTTTAGGTCCTTTGTTTCTCTTTATTTTTAGGGGATCTTCCTTTTGTGAGATTCTCTCCATATCTCTCCACCATAACCATGCTCCCAACAAAAACCCTTTTCTCCATCATGCATGTTCATTTGGAACTTCTTTTTATTTACTTTTAAACCCCACCTCTCCCTCTCTTTGGTGTTGTCCTCACCATCTCCTTGTGTTCCACTACAAAACCCTCATCTCCTTTTCCCTTTTAATCAAATTTGCAAAAACTTCCAAAAGAGGTTATTTTTGGGCTTGTTTAAATCTGCAACAAAGCAAAAACAAAACAGTTAATTAAAATAAAAAGGAAAACGAAATAGAGAAAGCCCAGCAGCAGCCCCTCCTTACCTGGTCGCAGCCCAGCAACAGTCCGGCCCACCCCTTATTTCCTCCTGGGCCGATCCTTTTCTTTTCCCCGGGCCCGTACCACTTCGCCGTTTGCCGATGTCTTCTCCCTGTTCCTCTTCTCCGTCGCCCGCATCTCTCCTCTGCTCGTGGAAGCGGCAGTAGCCGTCTCATGTCGCTCGCGTCTACCGCGCCTCCCGTATGCCACCTCCCCTCCGTCTTATCCTCGCGCCGAGCCGGGCTTTTCTCTCGAACCCTAGCTCCCTGCTCCATTTCCCCTCTCCCACTTCTCCACCGTACCGTGCCCGCTGCCAGACAGAGCATCACAACGCCGTTAGCCCTGGCGACCGAGGCCTCACTGGGAGCATCGCTGTGGACCGAGGCGCTGCTTCCGCTAGGAGGTGCCTTCCCCGGAGCTGCCCCTCGCCAGGTCAGCAGACACCACCGCTGGCGACCTCTGTCCCCTTCCGCCCTCCGCCCCTGGCCTTCCGTGGGAATCGACGAGGTGAGCACCCTCGTTCTCTCTGCTTCCTCACTCCGCGTGCCGAAGGCCACCAGATGTTGGCCCCTGGCCGGTGAGCTGCCCCGCCGACGCACAGACCTAGCTCGGCGTTTCCCCCTCTGTTCCTCGAAGGCCCCCGCGCTGCACAGTCCCCCTCCGACGAGTCTCCCTGAACGAGATCTGTAGCCGGTAGATTCCGCTCCGTGTTTCGTTTTTGAGGCACCGCGAGATACGCCCCCGTTCCACCACAAACCTCGCCGTCGTCGGGTCATCGTCGCGATTCAGAGAGAAGTCGTCAGATTCAGTCCAGGGCTCGGGCTCACGGTTTTGCAAAGAGACCCCCCACAACTTCTATCGATCACGCCTAGGTCCTTCGCAGCCCCAGCGACCCCACGAGTCAGCCCCGGTGTAGATTTGCGAGAAAGCCCCCGCAGTTTGTAGTTTCTCAACCCGCTCCTCGATAGCCCGTGTCACGCCGCTTGGTCACTGACGTGTGTGGCCCCATCATCACCCAGCCCCACCAGTCAGCCTCAGAGGCTAGCAAGCCTCGCGTACGAAAAGGACCGCTGTGCCGTTTTGCCAGCTCAGCGCCGCGCCGGTTGCGGGCACGCGCGTCAGTGACTGCGGCTAAGTCCGGCTGAGTATTAAAAGTCGGCCTGTTTATCTTTTTAAATAAAACAATTTCTATAAATGTTTAATTCAAATTCAAATCAGATTTTAAATAACTTTCAAATTATAAATCCAAATAATACAAATAATATATGTTTTTAAATCAGAAAAATGTGCGGATCTCAAATATGCTATTCAAAATAATGTTTGAGCACTTTAAAATTTCGAGATGATTAAAATTACAATAAAATGCCCTTTTCTTAATAAATTAATAACTTTAAATCTGTAACTCCAAATTGGGCAAATAATATGTCTAAATCGATCAGCGCGACGAGCCCGTTCTATCTATGCATTCCTTGTTCTGATTTGAAGCATGCATCATGTCATTATTACAAATCAGAACTGTTTATGACAAATAAAACTTGGTTAAATAATTAATAAAATGCTTTATTCTTGTACCCCACACCTCACCCTTGCCATGCTACTTTAATGCCATGTAAATTGTGCATCATTCATCATGGCATGCTTGTTTGCTTGTCGCATTTTAACTCCTATGTTTGTGCACTTTGTTTACGTTGGCCCTTGTTTGTTTGGTTCTTCGAATAGACGCCTAGTAGGAAAATTACCAGGAATCACAGGAGTACTACCCAGATCCATCTTCCGCTTCAACTGAGCTGGCAGGCAAGCACTACCACATGCTTACATACATATAGTACCTATTGCCTCTATCTTATTCTTGCATCATTGAGTCGTGATTGCATTAAATTGAATCCCAAGTACTGCATAGCCTTTACTTTTAAACCCCACCGAAGCTTGTTCCTCCATCCCATGAGCCATTACTACAAGAGTTGTTTGAGCCATGCGAGTCGTAGAAAAGCATGTGTAGGGTATGTGAGTGTCTGATGAATCATGAGGTACCTTAACAACTTAACCGGAGTAGTAATGGGATAACTAATGAAAGAGGCACCGGTGAGCAATATCTGTTATTTGGTTTTTCATGCTCACTTGTGTCCCGTAGGACCCCGAGTACTTGATTCCTGTTCCTTGACTATTCGCACTATCCACATCCGGGAGGCCTTATGGACCCCCCTGAGCCAGAGCTTGATTCATTCTTATTTCTTGGGGCCACAAAGTAGTTTGGGGCTTTATTACTATTCTGTACTTATGCCATGCTTTATTGTTTTATTTAAGATTGTGCGTGCACTTTATGCTTTATTTAGATGCGGAGTGTTTCAGCGGTATCGACAAGCCAGTCCACACTTTCGGGTTCCGATCGTTTGACCATTGACGCAAACCTTGGGTCCGTCTCGGAGCCGGCCAACTTCGTTGCGGGTAGCTTAATGGGGTGGCCCCCTGAAACATTTCTGAATCCTGTGATCGCTTTGTCGTGAATGCCTCGTTGGGTTTTGATTTGGTTTTTTCGAGGTTGATCGAGTGTGTGTTGCTATTTATGCACCCTTGCAGGGTAAACCTTTCTGAAAGTCGTGTACGCGGTTATGGACGACTTGGAGCACAGTTTCTCGATCATAGACAAGTCTAACTAAAGTACCGCTTTTAAATTGACTAAGTACCTGATTAGTAAATAGTGCAACACTCATGGAATGGTTAATAAAACTGCCAACGGATGTGGGTTGTTCGTCCGCTTCCTCGTTGGTAAGCGAGGAGGAGGATGGATCTGTTAATTATACTGTTATAACTGTTGTTCTTAATTCACGGACATCCGTCTATCATTGGTTAGGCGGATGGTTAGCGAGTATCTATAGACTTGTTAGTTATTATCTTTTGCTGCAATTGCGTCACCCCAGGTTGTGTCCCCTTTAGTGGCATAAAGACTTGCTGAGTACCCCTAGGGTCTCACACGATAAATTGTTTGATTCAGATGAACAGGTGTATTCGCAAGAAGGATACTAGGTGGAGGAGACAAATAATGTTGGCAACGATCACTCGGTGTAGAGATTCCGAGAACGGGGATCCGTGAGATCTGTGGATAGGATGTGTTTATTTATGTGGCATCTTATGCCGATTTGCTTCTTATTCGTACTCGGATCTTGTCTTTCGCTTCCGCCTGATACTCTGATGTTTGATGTATGAGGAGCTATCCTAAATTATTATCTCTATCTAGGATATTTGGATCTTGCCGTATGGCGTTGCAATATTTCTATTTCTTTTAGATGGAATGGCTCTGAGAACTGTTGTATGTGGCTTGCATACATACTCACTTGTGTATGTAGTTGATCCCTTCGTCTGCCGATTACGCCGCTCGTTCTTGTCCTGATGTTCTGGAAATGGTTAGGACGGCCGAAAGGTCTACCAATGAGTGTCCCTTGGCCCCACCGTACTATTTTAACCATTTTCGCTCATCCAGGCATGTAACTAAGAGCGTAATTCACCGAGGTAGTTACAAGTGGTATCAGAGCCGACCCTTGCGATTACACGGGTGTGTGCAGGTTAGTGGCAGGACATGTGGAGCATGGCGCGTGTTGCCCGGAGTGGACATGGCATGGCACATGTCAAGACTAGACGCATACGCTCTGGCGTGCCAAGAGGGAACGTTCCTGGGGTGTGCTTGATCGATGAGGGCATCGATCTTCTAAAGGGTGGGTGTATGTGAGACCAGGCACATGGCTTAATAGGATTGATAGAATACTCATACCAACAAGTTGCAACTTCTTTTCCGGAAGCTCATTCGAAAAGAATTCTAAGGTTAAGCGTGCTTGGCCTAGAGCAATTCTAGGATGGGTGACCAACCGGGAAGTGGGTAACCGGGTGCGCACCAGTGAGGACAAAGTGCGTAGAAAAGACTAGTGTTGGTCCGTGGGGCCAGTCTAGATATCCTATTAAGCTGCCAGGAGTGACACCCCCGGGGCCCAGGAGTGGACGGGGTGTTACAAAGTGGTATCGGGCAAAGCTAATGTCATGGCCGATGCTCTCAGCCGCAAAGCTTATGTCAGCAACCTCATGGTGGAAGAACAACAGCCTCTCTTGTGCGAGGAATTCTGTCAGCTCAACCTTGAAATTGTGGAACAAGGGTATCTTCCGAACCTTCTAGCAACCCCTCTCTTGGAAGAAAAGGTTCGCTCCATTCAACTTGGGGATCCTTACACTAAAAAGATCATCTCCAACATTCAGCTTCCGAAGTATGAGTCTTTCCACGTTGACGACCAAGGCACTCTTTTCTTTGAACACCGGATGTTTGTTCCGAACTACCCGGATTTAAGAGAGCAAGTTCTCAAGGAGGCGCATGATTCTGTTCTTTCTATCCACCCTAGCAGCACTAAGATGTACATGGACTTAAAAACACAATATTGGTGGCCTGGATTGAAACGATATTGTGCCAAGTATGTCTCGGAGTGTGATGTCTGTCGTAGAGTTAAAGCTGTCCATCAGAAACCTTCCGGACTCCTACAGCCATTGAAGCCTCCGGAATGGAAATGGGAGAAAGTACATATGGACTTCATAACTGGTTTTCCAAGGTCGCAGAAGGGCAACAATGCAATCTTTGTTGTCATTGACAGGCTTTCTAAAGTAGCTCACTTCTTTCCAGTCAAGGAAACAATTTCTGCAATTCAGTTGGCTAAGCTCTATATTAACAGAATTGTCTCTCTGTATGGAGTTCCTCTTGAGATCAGTTCAGACCGTGGAAGCATCTTCACTTCCAAGTTCTGGGGGAGTTTCCAAAATGCTTTGGGAACAAAATTGAACTTCAGCACAGCTTACCACCCTCAGTCGCAAGGACAAGTTGAAAGGATCAATCAGATTCTGGAAGATATGCTCCGTGCTTGCGTCATCTCTTTCAGCATGAAGTGGGAAGAATGTCTTCCTTATGCTGAATTCTCTTACAACAACAGCTTCCAGAAAAGTCTAAAGATGGCACCATTTGAGGCTCTCTATGGTCGCAAATGCAGAACTCCGATTGGTTGGTCGGGCGCAGGTGAAAGAACATTGTTTGGCCCCGACATTGTAACTCAAGCGGAGGAGAAGGTTCACATCATTCTTGAAAATCTGAAGATTGCTCAAAGTCGCCAGAAGAGCAATTATGACAGAAAGCACACGGACATGGAGTATGTCCCTGGTGATCTCGTTTACCTTCGTGTCACTCCCATGAGAGGCACGCACCGGTTTGGTATCAAAGGAAAGCTGGCTCCTAGATACATCGGTCCTTTCAAAATTCGTGGAAGAAGAGGAGAAGTTGCTTATGCTCTTGAGCTCCCTGAAAAACTCAAAGTCCATGATGTTTTCCACATCTCCCAACTCAAGAAGTGCTTCAAGGATCCCGGCAGGACCGTGGACCATGAGCTTATCAATCTCCAAGAAGATATGTCGTATCAAGAACACCCCATAAAAATCCTTGAAGTCGCAGAAAGAAGGACTCGCAACAAGTCCATCAAGTTCTGCAAGCTGAAGTGGTCGCACCATTCCGTGGATGAAGCCACTTGGGAACGTGAAGATGAGCTCCGTGCCAAGTATCCTACCCTCTTCGTGTCTTCTTCTTCTTCCTAGAATCTCGGGGCAAGATTCCTGTTTAGTGGGGGAGAGTTGTAGCATCCCATCTGTCTAACATATGTAATGATACTTGGTCTAGTAATATAATGGCTACTTTCTATATATAATTGTGGCATCATAATTCTATCATGCTCATGTCATCATGCCACCTTGCATTTGAGCATCATATAAAACCCTTTTCCATTTGGTTCTTCTCTCATACACATTATTAATTGTATTTGGTTCTTGATACATTGTATTTGAATCTTGATTAATGCTTGATGCCCAAATTGAGTTGGGGGCATATCTTTTATTTCAACTCCACCACTTTTCTTTGTCACCACCTTTTTATTCCACCATCCTAATTACCCATGGGCTTTTATTTATTTTTGGCATTTAATCTAGCTCATGTGGGTTAGCGTGGATCCAATTCTATTTTCTTTTGCTTGGACTTTATTCCATATTTTGGAATGCATAAGAATAATGCCATGATATTATTATTGTCTTCACAAGCATAAGAATATGGCATTAAATTGTCATGCATGAGCCATGCAATAGCATCATCATCTTTAGGTCCTTTGTTTCTCTTTATTTTTAGGGGATCTTCCTTTTGTGAGATTCTCTCCATATCTCTCCACCATAACCATGCTCCCAACAAAAACCCTTTTCTCCATCATGCATGTTCATTTGGAATCTTCTTTTTATTTACTTTTAAACCCCACCTCTCCCTCTCTTTGGTGTTGTCCTCACCATCTCCTTGTGTTCCACTACAAAACCCTCATCTCCTTTTCCCTTTTAATCAAATTTGCAAAAACTTCCAAAAGGGGTTATTTTTGGGCTTGTTTAAATCTGCAACAAAGCAAAAACAAAACAGTTAATTAAAATAAAAAGAAAAACGAAATAGAGAAAGCCCAGCAGCAGCCCCTCCTTACCTGGTCGTAGCCCAGCAACAGTCCGACCCACCCCTTCTTTCCTCCTAGGCCGATCCTTTTCTTTTCCCCGGGCCCGTACCGCTTCGCCGTTTGCCGCCGTCTTCTCCCTGTTCCTCTTCTCCGTCGCTCGCATCTCTCCTATGCTCTGACGGAAGCGAGCAGGTAGCCGTCTCCGCCGTCTGCCGCGTCAGCTCGCGCCTCCCGTACGCCACCTCCCCTCCGTCTTATCCTCGCGTCGAGCTTGGCTTTTCTCTCGAACCCTAGCTCCCTGCTCCGTTTCCCCTCTCCCTCTTCTCCACCGTACCGTGCCCGCCGCCAGACAGAGCATCACAATGCCGTTGCCGCCCTAGCCGATGACCGAGGCCTCACCTAGGAGCATCGCCGTGGACCGAGGCATCGCTACCGCTAGAGGTGCCTGCCCCGCCGAGCTCCCTCGCCAATGTAACAAGACACCACCGCCACGACCTCACCGCCCCTTCCGCCTTCCGATTTCCGTGGGAATCGACGAGGTGAGCACCTCGTTCCTCTCCTGCTTCTCCACTCCGCGTGTCGAAGGCCACCAGATTTGGCCTCCCGGTGAGCTGCCCACCGATGCATGCAGACTAGCCCGATGTTTCCCCTCTCCTCAAGGCCCCGCCTACGCATCCACCTCCGACGAGTCTCCCTGAACGAGATCTGTAGCCGGTAGATTCCGCTCCGTGTTTCGTTTTTGAGGCACCGCGAGATACGCCCCCGTTCCACCGCAAACCTCGCCGGAAAACCTCACCGTCGTCGGGTCGTCGTCGCGATTCAGAGAGAAGTCGTCAGATTCAGTCCAGGGCTCGGGCTCACCGTTTTGCAAAGAGACCCCCCGCAACTTCTATCGATCACGCCTAGGTCCTTCGCAGCCCCAAATGACCCCAGTCACCGTGTAGATTTGCAGAAAGCCCCATAGCGTTTGTAGTTTCTCAACCCGCGCTCCCCTGGATAGCCCACGTGTCAGTCGCCCGCTGGCCGCGCACGCGTGTGGCCCCATCATCACCCAGCCCCACCAGTCAGCCTCAGAGGCTAGCAAGCCTCGCGTACGAAAAGGACCGATGTGCCGTTTTGCCAGCTCAGCGCCGTGCCGGTTGCGGGCCCGCACGTCAGTGAGTGCGGCTAAGTCTGGCTGAGTATTAAAAGTCGGCCTGTTTATCTGTTTAAATAAAACAAATTCTATAAATGTTTAATTCAAATTCAAATCAGATTTTAAATAACTTTCAAATTATAAATCCAAATAATACAAATAATATATGTTTTTGAATCAGAAAAATGTGAGGATCTCAAATATGCTATTCAAAATAATGTTTGATCACTTTAAAATTTCGAGATGATTAAAATTACAATAAAATGCCCTTTTCTTAATAAATTAATAACTTTAAATCTATAACTCCAAATTGGGCAAATAATATGTCTAAATCGATCAGCGTGACGAGCCCGTTCTATCTATGCATTCCTTGTTCTGATTTGAAGCATGCATCATGTCATTATTACAAATCAGAACTGTTTATGACAAATAAAACTTGGTTAAATAATTAATAAAATGCTTTATTCTTGTACCCCACACCTCACCCTTGCCATGCTACTTTAATGCCATGTAAATTGTGCATCATTCATCATGGCATGCTTGTTTGCTTGTCGCATTTTAACTCCTATGTTTGTGCACTTTGTTTATGTTGACCCTTGTTTGTTTGGTTCTTCTTCGAATAGACGCCCAGCGGGAGAATTACCAGGAATCACAGGAGTACTACCCAGATCCATCTTCCGCTTCAACTGAGCTACCAGGCAAGCACTACCACATGCTTGCATACATATAGTACCTATTGCCTCTATCTTATTCTTGCATCATTGAGTCACGATTGCATTAAATTGAATCCCAAGTACTGCATAGCCTTTACTTTTAAACCCCACCGAAGCTTGTTCCTCCATCCCATGAGCCATTACTACAGGAGTTGTTTGAGCCATGCGAGTCGTAGAAAAGCATGTGTAGGGTATGTGAGTGTCTGATGAATCATGAGGTACCTAAACAACTTAACCGAAGTAGTAATAGGATAACTAATGAAAGAGACACCGGTAAGGAATATCTATTATTTGGTTTTTCATGCTCACTTGTGTCCCGTAGGACCCCGAGTACTTGATTCCTGTTTCTTGACTATTCGCACTATCCACATCCGGGAGGCCTTATGGACCCCCCTAAGCTAGAGCTTGATTCATTCTTATTTCTTGGGGCCACAAAGTAGTTTGGGGCTTGATTACTATTCTGTACTTATGCCATGCTTTACTGTTTTATTTAAGATTGTGCGTGGAGCATCTGTACTGTTTTGGATGCGGAGTGTTTTCGCGGTATCGACAAGCCCAGTCACACTTTCGGGTTCCCAGTCGTTTACAGCCATTGACGCAAACCTTGGGTCCGTCTCGGAGCCGGCCAACTTCGTTGCGGGTAGCTTAATGGGGTGGCCCCCTGAAACATTTCTGAATCCTATGATCGCTTTGTCGTGAATGCCTCGTTGGGTTTTGATTTGGTTTTTCCGAGGTTGATCGAGTGTATGTTGCTATTTGTGCACCCCTGCAGGGTAAACCTTTATGAAAGCCGTGTCCGCGGTTATGGACGACTTGGAGCACAGTTTCTCGATCATAGACAAGTCTAACTAAAGTACCGCTTTTAAATTGACTAAGTACCTAATTAGTAAATAGTGCAACACTCGTAGAATGGTTAATAAAACTTCCAACGGATGTGGGTTGTTCGTCCGCTTCCTCGCTGGTAAGCGAGGAGGAGGATGGATCTGTTAATTATACTGTTATAACTGTTGTTCTTAATTCACGGACATCCGTCTATCATTGGTTAGGCGGATGGTTAGCGAGTATCTATAGACTTGTTAGTTATTATCTTTTGCTGCAATTGCGTCACCCTAGGTTGTGTCCCCTTTAGTGGCATAAAGACTTGCTGAGTACCCCTAGGGTCTCACACGATAAATTGTTTGATTCAGATGAACATGTGTATTCGCAAGAAGGATACTGGGTGGAGAAGACAGATGATGTTGGCAACGATCACTCGGTGTAGAGATTCCGAAAACGGGGATCCGTGAGATCTGTGGGCAGGATGTGTTTATTTATGTGGCATCTTATGCCGATTTGCTTCTTATCCGTACCCGAATCTTGTCTTCCGCTTCCGCCTGATACTCTGATGTTTGATGTATGAGGAGCTATCCTAAATTATTATCTCTATCTAGGATATTTGGATCTTGCCGTATGGCGTTGCAATATTTCTATTTCTTTTAGATGGAATGGCTCTGAGAACTGTTGTATGTGGCTTGCATACATACTCACTTGTGTATGTAGTTGATTCCTTCGCCTGCCGATTACGCCGCTCGTTCTTGTCCCGATGTTCTGGAAATGGTTAGGGCCGAAGGTTCACTGGAGTGACCCTTGGCCCCACCGTACTATTTTAACTATTTTCGCTCATCCAGGCATGTAACTAAGAGCGTAATTCACCGAGGTAGTTATAGCCCTTTTGTCGTCCTCACGTTGAGGTCCGTAAATGCCAGTGAACCACCAGCTATGATCCACACCCGTCGAGATACGGGATGTGATTGCGATATTAGAAAGGTGTGGGTGGGTCACTGAAACCATACTAGACTGCATGGCGAGCAGGATCCCTCCACGAGTCCCATCTACCGGCAGAAAGAAGAATTTATCGAAGGATGCGCCGAGGCACTCCGTGACCACGCGGTCTGTGATGACTGCCATCTTACTGCAAATTGGGATCTTGCATGTGGCCTCTTGTCTCGTAGAGTGGCGTGGGCGCTTGGACGTCCATGCATGGATGGGCATAGCTGCGGGAGCCGGAGAAGCCCGCTCTTGGCCATGTCGATGCGTCCGCTGCGCGGCCGTTCCGTGCATACGAAGCTTCCGGTCGGGGCTCCAGTCAGCTCCAGATTAATCTTGCACTGGATTTTTGAAGTAGATTTCTGCAGAATTTTCTCCAGAGGATCGTACTGGGTTGTAGGGATTTATTTTATGGCTAATTGAATCTAATCTATGAACTGGAAAAATTTAAAATTGGATCTAATCTACTCTAAAGACCGATCTAATCTTTGATTTTGATCGGGTGCCGCGTCTCCGAGGAGTAATCTCCCCGGGGGCGCCGCGTTGCGGAAGTGGTGGAAGAACCTAGAATTGGCGCCGTGAGGCTAACCGCTCTGATACCATGTTGAATTGCATGCGCTAGCCAATGCAACCAATAGTCCGAACTGATGAAAAGGGCTAGACGTGTATTATATTCTTAAGAGAACCCATGCAGAGCTAAGGGATCTCATTTCAAGACCCTGCTCACGTAGTATTAAAAAAAGATTTTTGCGACCTACACAGAACCCACGGCTAAGGACTAAAATAATCTAGACGTGAGGGGAGTGTTAAGAATATAATACACGTCTAGCCTTTTTCATTAGTTCGGACTTTTGGTTGAGATAGCTAGTGCATGCAATTCAATAGGTGCATCTGTAAATAACTTGCAAAAGAGAACAATTTTTATCATTAAATACTTTATCATTTCTATATACTCATAGCGACCATATAATGGCAATCGCTCCAACCCGAATAAGTAACTTATACTTGTGATCTATACCATGTAACCACTACGTGATGGATACAAGTTTGAACCTGCTTGGGTAACTGACCATATAGACCTAGCGAAGTTGCATTGGAAGAACAGGTATTTGATAGTCTCGTTATGATGACAAAACACGCACATAGGGTTCCCATGCCAATTCTTATTTAGTACTCCCTCTGTTTAGAAATATAAGACATTCTAGATTTGTGAAATGAATATAACTAGATATCTTTTAGTGTATAAGTTCACTCCGAATCTATACACAAAAGTTGCCTAGATACACTCGTTTCACAAAACGAAAACGTCTTATATTTCTATACGGAAAGAGTACATAGTCCTTGATCCTCATGCACGACTGCGTGAGAAATCTACGATACTATTAACTGTTCCATGAGATCCATGTACATTGAGATGCTATTATTAACAATAAATAGGGAAACAGCCCCCTAAAAAAATTGTCTGGCCAAAAAGGCCTTCGGATGCTTGAAGAGACGCTTCTGTGAAATGAGATAAGATCTGCCGTCACCTTCTAATTTTAGCTGTAGTTTTTTTCTTCTAAATTGTAATTTTGATTAAGCATGCCTATCCTACCTGATGTTGATCATTCTAGACTCCCCTGGATGCAGCCTGAAGACATTGCACCAAGATGTCACAAAGTATTAATTCCTCTGCTTCTTTTGTTTCTGAATGTCCTTTTGTCCGAAGCAGCCGTCGTTACAGGCTCTCGCCTTGGATTACTACAAGCAAGCCAGCAAATCATTTTCTAGTAGCATGTTGTTCATGACATGACCTTATCCATTTCAAACCATGCCTGTCGTAAATCCCTTGAAGTTGGCCAAAAAAAGTTTTGAAGAATACTCGTATGTAATATCTAAAATATCACCTACATACATGTGGTTGATTTATCTTATAGTACTTAAAAATGATGTGATCCTTAGTACTTCCCCTTTCAAAATATAAGATATTTTAGCATGTTCTGAAACACTTGTATCTAAACGTCTTTTAATGTATAGTTTCACTTATTTTTTTCCGAACTTATGCAATAAAAGTCTTATAGATACATGCATTTCAGAGAATGCTAAAACATCTTATAATTTAAAATGGAGAGTGGTAAAGAAGCTTTCCTTCTTCTCGTGGGACTTGCTCAGGAATTAACATCAAATCTCCACACTGTACAATGGAAATAAGCATATTCTTGTGAACTAGCTACTCACTGGTTATACCCTAGCACACAAATAGAAAGATTAAACATTCGCCCGCGAAATCCTTTTCGAATTAGAATACTTTAAGTACCATTATTCAATAAGAGTAAAAAATAAGGATATATTTTAAAGGATTACACAACAATCCAAACTCCTCTTCGATTGTGTCACGTTAAAAGCGACGGGCAATTCTGTAGTGGTAGGCGGTATTCCCATAGGTGGTGGCTTTATGTCATCTTGAATCTCCACGACTTTCCTTAGTAAGGCGTCCTACGAGCACGTGCGTTGCCGTGGTGTGTGTATACGTTTTACTTCGTGCTTCTAAAATTACTAGTCGTCAACCAATACTGAGGAGAGGATACATGGTTTATGTGATCTACTACTATAAGACATTTTAGGTCCAGTCGCAGTCTCCAATGGACGCGCTACTCTGACCTTTATTTTCATGGATATGTTATTACAAAAGTAAAAAAGTTCTAGTATAACAAAAAAAAATTGTACTATGATAGAATTTATATATTATTTTCACGGACACACGCTTTATTATATATCAACGATCAAAGTTTTTTTTTGCGGATAATGATCAAAGTTAGTGGACACTTGCTTAATTTTTTGTTTATCCACATAAAGAAAATGTATTCTCTCCGTCCCTGAACTAGATGTCGCAGATTTGTCTAAATTACGTGTATAGATAAATGCTAATTTATACAAATCTACGACATCTAATTCGGGACAGAGGGGGTACAAAATTTAGAGATTGAACCGAGGTTTGCACTACCTATCACTAATGTTACACGAAATATGAGGGCATGTAAGAGACAATCTTTATGAAACCCTAGTTAATTTTACTCCACACTAGATAATTTGTGTGAGTAATTCATAACTTTATGCATACTCCCCGGTTCCTTCACAATGATTCTTCGTTCTTTCACACTAATTAACCCATGATTTATTCTTAGGTGGTGAGTAACTTTCCTATAGAAATTCATCGAAGTAATTCTTTGATGGTTAGTGTGCACTTAACGAGAGAAAATTGTTGACATCAATTCTACAATCACGATTTTGAAGATGAATTTATCCATGAGTTCGGGGGGGTGTAACATCCCAGCATTGGAGCATAAAAATAAGCTAAGATGAGGTGTGTGTATTGCATTCATGTATAGAAAATCTAGATAATTTTCGCGCTTTTAAATAAAACTTGTCAAAGTGATTGAAACTTCTCTTAACTTGGTGGAACTGAAGTAGATCATCAAGTTGATTGCGATAATTTTCAATATGACCTTTGCTAAAATCTTATCTTTGGATAATATAATTTAATCTATGGGTGATCAAATAGAACCAAGCTAAAACCACCACACATTTATGAAGGATCTTATAGAGATCACATCAGGATATTCATTATATCAACTCTTGAATACTCAATAAAGTTTATAACTTAAGCAAAGAAACTTAATAACTAAAACTTGGTATACATGTTTACTATAGTTATTCCTACCATGAGAATCATGGTAGCTTCTAAACACAAACCCTCTTATCACAAGTAAGAGTAGGAGGGAATATAAGCCAAGACCATTCATCTCATATCCTTGTTGTCATATTAAGAGATGACATTCCTATTTAACCAAGTCCTAGTGTCATTTGATCATCAATGTTGAGTGATCAATTCCTGACCTAGAACTTATCGACTCTTAGCTTTGATCTACTATATTGACCTTCCAAAGACCTTAAATAAATTAATAATAAGAAGGAACTAGTTATGGTAGAATGTGCCATCATCAATGGAATGTGATCCTTAGTGGAGATCAAACCATCTGATGTTGGAGGAGTTGATTCACTCATGAGTTAACTGGAAGAAGTATCTAAACCCAAGATTTTAGATAGTAATTATGAAGCTATGAGAAAGCTAGTAGTGTTAGAGAATCCGATGATAATCTTGTTAAGCCAAGTAGGTATAAACCCAAAGTAAGTTTCCTTAACAAGATAAGCCTATAGAGAGACTAGTACAAATCTAGTACTTAGTGTTAATAGATTTTGATCAAACAATTAGAAGCCTAAGCTTATTATGATCAAGGTATGGAAGCCATCATTCTCAAATCACTTGAGAATAGATGATTAGGTATTGAAGAAGAGTTGTGAGTATACTAAATTAGGCAAGCCCTAGTAAGCTGAATCATCTAGCTTGATCATGAGAAGTCAAGCTAGAGTATGATGAAATATATGATATTAGTTGTATGGAGTAGTTGGAGGCATAGTAGCTTAACCAAGCTAATATAAGAACAAACTTGTATTATGGGCGTAATACCCTGCCCATTCCATAGGATTGATATCCTATGTGATATAGAGAGGATTGTAGTCTAGCAAGTCTTGAAAGTAGAGGCAAGGTTATTATAAAGGAGTTTATGGATGGAGTTAGAAGTAGCTACATTGATGGATTCATCAAGGATAGCTAAGCAATAGAAGTTATATGTAGAAGAATGGAGAATGAGAGTTATTGAAGTGGCATGACCATGTCATCATATGATGATAGATGTGGTGGAGCCACATGACCTAGTTCATTTAGGGAAAAGAGATCCTAGTGAAGCAGAGGAGAGATTTAAATAAAGTATATTTAGGAAAGGCATTCCTTAACTATGACCAAGCTTAGTGAAGAATTGAGGTTAGGAGTTCTTGAGAAACCTCTAACCAAGGTCTTATCAAGCCATGACAAGACCCATGTCTACCTCTTTATCCAAAACCCTATAATTAGGTTAGCAGTGGAACTAATCTCTATTTTTAAGCCGCCAAAGAATAGTATCTCTTAGCCAAATAAAGTTCCTCGGAGATAATTAGAATGCTAATCAAGAGTGTATTAATGAAAACCTTGTCTACCTTAATATCAAACCCTAATAGAAACCTAGGCCCATGAACTAACAAGATTTCTCTAGGAAGTAATCCCAATATCTCACTCTAAGTTGAAATATTACTAATGGTCACAAAACATGGATACAATACATCCTACCTCTTAAACTTCACCCATAGCTAGAATAAAATGTGAGCCAATTCAATATTCTCAAAAGTCAGGATAACCACATGTAAATGAATATCTTCATTGTTCCATTAATGATTGTTATTCATGCATAATGACTCAACCAAGATTGTTCCATGGTAGTTCTAAACCCCAAAAACTAAGTAGAGTTTGACTAGGAGAAATCACCAAATATGAAGAACCATGAAATTCAAATCACCATATTATGAACCACAAGGTTTAATATCTTATAATGTATATATATAATTCCTTTATGAGGTTAAGTAGGAATCAGATTTTATATATATCATTGACCATCCTAAATCATTACCATTACCATTACCAAGTAAAAACAAATCATCATTAAGGGATATTTAAATAAGAAGTAATTCCTTAAACCCTAATTCCTATTAATATTTCCTAATGAAAAGTATTCTTCATATAGTTATGAATATTTTTATACACAATGAGAAAGGAGGAGAAGAGGGTCATACTTGCTTTATACCATAATATTCTTGACCTACAAATTCTCTGGATATTTAAATCCTTGAAGAAAATCTGAATTGGTTTGTAAAAAAACATAAAACAGAAAATAGAAATGGAAAGAGAAAAGGAAATAACTAGCCGTCCAACCCAAGGCCCATTCTCTATTCCTAGCTCGCGAGCAGTAGAAAGTAAAAACGCTCACTTTGCAAAAGCCCAACAGCAGCTCGTGTCTTCCCCCTCTC
Source organism: Avena insularis (assembly GCA_023614405.1). Lineage (NCBI taxonomy): Eukaryota > Viridiplantae > Streptophyta > Magnoliopsida > Poales > Poaceae > Avena > Avena insularis. The sequence continues at coordinate 203,768,407 of CM042696.1, read as the reverse complement.
TCTCTCTCACTGACAGGTGGGATAGCTAGGTGGACCGCAGGTTAATTCATAGAAAAGTTAAGGGGTTTTCTGCAAAAGTCACTATCATCGTCATCCTCACGCACATAGGCAGCTGCGTGTGCTCGCCGATGTCATCCGCCGCCGTCAGTAAGAACCGACCGCCGTGATGGATCGTCGTCACCAGGGAGGAGGATAAGAACACCACCACGACGTTCCTGGCCATCATCATCCCCATTTCCCTCTCTCTCTTGTTCGTATCCTCTCCATAGAGGAGGTCACCGAAACCCTAGCCCCGCCGGAGCCGCTCATCATCGTCGCTCCGTAGCTTCCCTAAGCACATCGTTGAGCTTGCCCAGTTGTCCTCATTCTTCCTAGATAGACCACAAAATCCGAAGAGCCCCTTGTCGAACCAATCGACACCTCACCGCCGTTCCCCATCGATTTCGGCCATGATTCGCTTTGCAGACCACTTCCACGCATTCCTGGTAAGCTCCTGAGTCTGATAGTGGACTCTCCTTCCTCGATTGTTAGTACCATAGTTAGGTTCGCCTTCGTCTCCTCTTTCCAGCGCACCCAACCGCATGTGCTAGGACGTTGTGGATCGCCACCGGCGACCACGATCTGGTGGTGGAGGTCGTACCAACGTCATTGTGATGTCGTGCTTGCGTCACCTCCTGCCCAGTCAGCAAGTTTGACTTGGTCCTTGCCTCGGTGGCATGCCGATGTGGCCCTGACCCCACTGGTCAGTGACCTTGGCTAGGATAGGTCCGGGTATGAAAAGTATTTTTCTGATTAGTAAATAGATGAAACATTATAAATTGAAATACAAATATTTTCCAGAAATTTAATAAAATGATTAAATCTTGTAAATTCAATAACTTTTATTTTACAATTCAGAAAAATATGTGATATATACCAAAATCTTTAGAAAAATAAGATCTATATTTTAAACTTATTATCATCTTTTATTTTCCAACTTAAATTCAGTAATATTATTAATTAGTAAATATCCCATTAAGGTAAATTTACACATTAATTCATTATTTTCCAACTTAAATCTACACATTATAAATAATACCTTTAACATTTAAAGATAAATAATAAATCTAATTCAAACCCTTTTCCTTTATTTTTAATTCATTAAGGGTATATAAAAACTTGTTTTTGTATTTATTATTATCCATAGAAGGTCTAAATATGATAACCATATTAGTTGTTGTTTTTATGAAATGAAGATGAACCTAGCTACTTTAAGATATATCTCCTAAATGTAATATTCCAAAATTCTTTGTGTCTTATTTTCTAAAAAAGTTTTATCAACTATAAAACCATTAAAAATAAGTTTTGGACTTATTAAATAATTCTCCTATAACTTCTTATCCAAGTTATGACTTTATTTAGAATCTAAAGAGAAATTCTTAAATAGATAAAACAACACCATTTTTATATTATAGGTTATAACCAATACCTCTTAATAAGATAAATGATATCCTCCACTTAAAATGTTAAGTAACACTACTCAAATAAAAGCAATAATGATTTTATTCCATATTTAAAAAGTGTTATGAAATAAACAACATATAATGCCATCTTGTATTCAAGACAAATAAGTCCCCACTACATATGTGGTGATTGTTTAAGTGTAGTAATGTTTTCCTCTTTGATAATTAAAGTTAATAAGAAACCCTAAATACTGTTAACTTAAAATTTAAATACCTTCCTTTGTAAAAGTAACCTTTTTCTCAAAATTTATTCTTTTAAGAAACATTAAAAGTAATCCTTAAGCATTTTTATAAAGGCTCTAATTGATTAATAATCTTGTTTAAGAAATCTTTTAGATACCATGCCCTATTTGAGTGCTTTAATATTGTATGCTACTTGCTGCTTTTACTTATTGTTTTACACACTCTCACAAGTCTTAATAAGAAGCACACGTGTGAAACTGGTATAAAAGTGCAACACATTCCAAAGAACTCATCACAAGCTTCAAACCCTAGATCAAATACGATCATTACAAGGATTCGTGTTTACCAAATTGCATTACATTAATTATACATAATTGCATCTTGCTTCTTTAAACATTCGTCCTTACCGGACCATTGATGCTAATTTCAGATTTTGGATCTTGTATTATATTGTATTGTATTGTATTGAAGACCATGAATGTATAATATTGCAATCACAAAGGGCAAGTTCACACTTGCTCATGTATTTTGGCTATTTTTTATCAAATGCTTGTAACTCAAATGTTGTCATCACCTGCATTTTGAAAAGTTCAAAAACACTATTTCACAATTAACTTGAAATATCGGTTACTGATCCATGGTGATCAGCTAATCTACTACAATTGGCAATGGAAATGTCATTGCACAGGAATGTATCATATAGGAATTAACAACCAATATCGCCAGTGATTCTAGCACCGTATATTACGCGTTAACCATAAGATTTGGAATGAGACGGAGAATTCAGATGTATCTTCTTCCTTTCGCATGGACGGATGACCTAATAATGAGGCTGTGGATTCTCGCGGAGAACCAAGCACATGGGTGGGACCCCTTAGCTCCCCATGATACTGGTGTCTAGACTATCTGTGAGTGGCTGCCGGAGGTATTGTTGGACCTTTAGGGAGCTTGCTATGGTCATAACTAGCTCATAGAGTCTTCGGGTGCTTACTAGAGTTATAGCCGGTCCAAAAGGGGCTTAACAGAGGTGGGGCAAGTCTTGAAGGGTCGTGTCTTCATGTGGGGTCACCGATAGGGCAGTGATTGGCTTGGATCTTAGACTAGGCCTCATACCAAGGAAGTATGGACAAGCTCTAGACTTGGATGTGCAACAAGGCTAAGATCTCTCATGGGTAAAGCAACGCACCTCTTCAGAGTGTAAGAACTGTGACATGTTACTCCCTGTTCTGGGAAGGAGCTACGAATGCGGCAGGAAAGGAACTCCACGAAAGTTTTGGTAAACCTGTGAAGGCTGTCAGACATAGTTTTCAGAATAAAAGCAACCTTTGAAGAAATGTTTACGAAAACCAGCATTGCCTATGACCTTTGGTCTGTGGCTGTAGAGATAGTGCATCATACACTCTTTTTTAGTGAACTTGCTGAGTACGCTCATACTCAACCGTACCTTCTTAACCCTTGCTAGGTTCTAAGCCGTTGAAGACGACGTCAACATCAACTTCTGCTTAAGAAGCCATCATCGATAGCTCAAGTCCTTCAATAAAGTCAACGAAGTCAGCATATACCTCAACCAGAGTAAAGACGAAGTTCCCGAGTAGATAGGAGTAGATTCTCTAGCCATCAAACCTATTTCTGTAGAGCCTTGCAATAGCAGCAATGGCAAGCCAATAGTTTAGATACTAGTCTTAGTCTATAAATAGTATGGAGTTATTCTTTCTGGTTCTTCTTTGTAAAGAGTTTCTTTTCCTCCTCTTTAACCTAGAGTTTCACTGGATCTTTTGTAAAGAGTCGAGTTGTAATCTATAGTTATGTCTTGGACCTGCTGTGTTTCTGTTGTACCACTCTAAGAGATGTAATAATAGTGAACGATGTTTCATTGGTGTTATGTCAATGACTATAGTATACTACATCATGCAGTGGTATGCTGGGTCACCGCAGGGAGGGGGATATTGGGCCAGCACAAATATTCATGCACATGAAAGAATGCTCAAGTAGAAATATTTGCTTTATTCGGAAGAAATACTCAACTTCTGAAAAACAACATTATTTTATTGCCCCTTCTAACTGTTAGAGACCTTTCTAAACATAACCATCACCCACGTACTCCAGCCCCTCATGTATGACGACCCACTACCCCTAGCCATGGCACCACTCCTAGTCAGTGACGTATTGGCACACCCTCCAAAAATACAAATCTTCTTTAGCTAATAATAGTTGTACTAATTATGGCTAAATGCAAAGGTTAGTAGGGTACTTTTTATGCTTGGCACCCTCACCGGTTTCATCTTAGATCCACCACTGCCCCAGTCAGCATTGATTCACATCAGCCGATACCACCACAGGTTGTTCCCATTCTCATAGAAGAAACTGATGCATGATACACTAACGATGAGGCCGAGATAGAGGATCCCTTCAACACGCTACTCCACGACGACCCCAAGGACGAGGGTCCTCCGATAGCTTCGTCGGTAGCGAGTCGTAGGTACAAATGCTCACTGCTGCCATCTTCAATGGAGCGCGCCACATGTAGATCATCAACGACGCACACACCGACAAAGAGTAGGAGGCTGACGTCCCCTTCATCACGGGAGCCGTCCTCGCCCTCCTAGAGATAAAGAGCCATCTGCTACTAAAGCGCTTGAATCATAACACTAACAAGTAACAATATGTTTAGATCAACATAATATGTACCAGTGCCTATATCCTACTATATATTAACACTACGATATATTAGCTAGGATCAGAAATTCTCTCCTATGTAAACCAATGTAGCCTATGTATAAGCACCCTCTAGCTAAGACCAACGGAAAATATGCATCAACGATGTTACCGCTACTGTGTTCTTTCTTTCTTTTTGCAAAATATTTACAGACCTATTAATAATCATCAGCAATAGTACAAAGATCCCAAAAGCAATAGAAATTACAAATACGTCCTTGGATTCGTGTGCTTGTAATATGTTTGATTTCATATATACTACTGAAACATTCCCTAAAGAAAATATTTCATATATGCTTAGAGCATCTCCAATAGAAGCGCTAAAATAGCGCGCTAAAAATCGTTTGCAACGCCGTTTCAGCGTTTACAGTGCGCGTGGACGTGCGACGCTCCACCGGAGGCTGTATTTTGCCGCGAGGCAAAAACAACACTCTGTCATACGCTACAAAACACAGCGCGCACGGCGGCAAAAACATAAATCACATATCCATCCCAAAATAGAAGATCAAACACACACAAATAAAATCATCAATAAATAGTTCCATTATTATTACAACACAAATAACATAAACAATGAATAGTTCAAATGAATAAAAACAAGTCTAACAACAATGCAACAATACAAAAAATGGTAAAAACAAATCTAGTTGTTCATTGTTTCCCATTCCACTTCCACCACTTCTCGACGAGATCAAGTTGAAGTTGATCATGCATTTCGGTTTGCCGAATGGCATGGTATGAGGAAATAAATTGGGTATTCTCTCTTCTCTCCTACGCACTTAGACGAGAACTCCCATCAACTCATAGAAGGAGTAGTCTAAATCTTGGCCATGCTCATTCTCGATGATCATATTATGCATGATGACACATGCGGTCATGATATACCAAAGGATATTTTGATCCCAAAATCTAGTCGGTCCCCTATCAATAGCAAATTGGGTTTGCAAAATCCCAAACGATCTCTCCACATCTTTCCTAGCCGCCGCTTGTGCATTATGAAAGTGGAGTCTTTTCTTACCTTTTGGATATTTAAGCGGCTTCACAAATATTTGCCACCTTGGGTAGATGTCGTCCGCAAGGTAGCAGCCATAGTTGTAGGTGTGGCCATTTACTACAAACTCTATTGGTGGACCTTCACGCTTGACAATCCTTGTCATGAGTGGTGAGCGTTGGAGGACATTGATGTCATTGCAAGAACCCAGCATTCCAAAAAAACAATGCCAAAACCAAGTCTCTTGATTGGCCACGGCTTCAAGGATGATGGTGGAATCCTTTTTGTGGCATTTGAATTGTCTGTGTCAAGCCATAGGACGGTTCTTTCAACTCCAGTGCATGCAATCAATTGAGCCAAGCATACCTGGAAACCCTCTAGCTTCATTCATCGCCAAAAGCCTAGTTGTATCTTCAGCATTGGGGGCTCTCAAGTAGTTCTCGCCGAACACTTCCACAATGGCTATTGCAAAGCGTGTGACACACTCGATTGCTTGACTCTCACGCGTTGCCAAGTGATCATCAACTAGGTCCGCTGGAATGTCGTATGCCATCATCTCGCAAGGCGGCTGTCACTTTTTGATAGGTGCTATGTCCAAGTTCTCCATAAGCATTCCTCCTTTGCTCGAAGAATCGATCTTTCTTATTCACCTCCCTACAAATGTGGTCGCACAAGTTGATACCCATCCTAAATTGGCGATGGAAGTAACTCTCGGGGAAAGTTGGATTTTCAGCAAAATAGCTGCGAATCAACTTGTTGTGCCCCTTAATCCGCTCCCTCCACAACTTTCGGCGACCGAAGACAAAACCACCATGCTTCGGCCGCTTAGCGCGCAAAGCCAAAACCATCAACATATTTTCCTCCTCTTCTAAATCCATCTCCTCATCGGACGAATCATACAAGGAGCTCATCTACAATGAAAATCCTAATTTTAATTGGCCTCCAAATTACCTATATACAATGGAAAAATTGATTTGGGTGCCACATACCTGCGCGCGGCTCATGTCATGTGGGTGGAAGCCTCCGGGTTGGTACTCCGGCCTGAGCGCGGGCCGAACGGCGGAGGTACTCGCCGAGCCGTGAAATCCACGGCGGAGGTGCTTGCCGGGGCGCAACCTCTAGTAAAGTATGCAGCGACGGCGGCGCGGTTGGTCGCTGGTCGATTTAGCAGCGCTAGCGCCCCCAAATAAATTGGTGGAGTACCGCCGCCCGCTGATCTACCGCGGCGAGCAAGGGTGGCGTGGAATCGAGGCGGCGGCGTCACTAGAGTGGGAGGCGGAAATGGAGAAGACGCACGCGAGGAGTTTTTAGGGCGTTCGTTGGGTGCGCGCGCTGTCTGGGAGATTTGCCGCGCACTGGAATGCATGTGCCAAATATGGTGCGCGCGATTGTGCACAATTCCGTGCGTCCTAAAAAATTTGCACATCACACAGTTTTACACCGTCTGTTGGAGCGGTTAAAACGCGCCTCCGCGCGGTAAATCGGTGGTTTTTTGTGCGCTGTGCTATTTTATCGCTTCTGTTGAAGATGTTCTTAGCTTTGGAGTGCATAATTTTAAGCAATTTCATAGTTTTCTTCCACATCCAAAGAAGAAAGCAAAAGGTTGAGAAATATGGATTTTCGGGATAAAAAATAAACTAGCTAGTATTCCCTTCATTTCAAAATATAAAATGTTTTAGCTTTGTGAAAAAAATGTATCTAGATCCCTTTTAATTTGTAGGTTCATATAGGTTTGGAGTGAATCTACATTAAAAAGAGTCTAGATACACTTTTTTTACAAAGCTAAAACATCTAAGAGCTCGTTTTGAAATGAAATGAAATAAAACGACATTGATCATATCATTTTATTTGGCAATTCCACACAGATGACATGTATCAAAAGGAATTAAGGTTAGGCATAAAATGAAAACCATAGAATTTGTAAATAAATTACATAACCAATTCTGTGGCAGCCAAACAAGTTGATTCTTAAAATCATAAATAAATTTCTTGATTCTAACCCTAAATGATAGGAGCCAACTGAGCTCTAATATTTTAAAACGGAGGAAGTACTCTAGTTTATTAGGAGAGCAGGTTTGGTCGCCAAACACCCGAAAACGAAAAAGGGAAACCAACCCAATCTAGGAGAGCAGTAATAATAGCATCAGCAGGACCAGGGACCTTGCTAGCTCAGGGACCTCATTGTTTGTCAGGACCACCTGTCGGCAAGAATCCAAAGAGAAGAAGTTACTCGTAGTAGTACATCTGATCGACGTAGCAGCATTATTTGCCTTTTTGGCAATTTAGGTTTTCCTCCCTCTCTCTTTGGTATAATTTTTCTCATTTCACAAGGCACAAAGTTTTTAAAAAAGCTAGAGTCGACCGCATATTACACAACAGCATCGTCCTTGTTGTAGCATTACAGCTCGAATTTCATCTCATTTTGCTTGCGTGGTACTCCCTCCATTTTAAAATAAAAAATATTTTAGCTTTGTGAAATGAATGTATCTAGACGCTTTTACTGTATAGGTTTACTCCGAACTTCTACGAACCTATACACTAAAAGACGTCTAGACATATTCTATTCACAAAGCTAAAAAGTCTTATATTTCTGAACGGAGGGAGTAGTTTTCATTGAAATGTTCTTATTTTTTGGAGCGTTTATGCCTAGTCTGACCGAAAATAAACTCATTCTCAGATAATTATAAATATATATGTTCATATAAATGTCATAAAAATTCACTATGTTATAAACATTGCTTGATGTAGTAAAGAAAGTAATTTGTTTGAAAATAAATGTAAAAGTGACATTCCTTGAATCATTTTTTTAAATAGATCTAAGAGAACATCGCCATGAAGTAATAATATGTTTATCCAATGAAAAATCGTAATCTTTACTCTTAGAGTTTTAAAAAATGAAATATTGCGGAGAACTCAACTAAATCTACCACGGCTGAGAGTTAACAACTCTGATTCTTTTTGAGAGACCTAAGCTAAACTTAAAGATAGATATATAGAAGCACAGGATGATGATAAGTGTCAGTATATAGTTGAGGCACACGGGGTTTATCCGTATTAGAGCAAATAAGGTTTATATTTTCGATAAAGAACGACATATTAGTATCAAGATGGTATCGAGTACATATAGTCCTCACAACAATACAATATCAAGTTCGTTGCTAAACCGGTACTAGAGCCAGGAGAGACATGCGACTGGCGGCGGTAAAACCAATCTTGGGGCCTTGGAGGTGTGGCGGATCACAACCGCTCATCGGCAGGAGGGTTTTTGGTTATTTGTTTAGCCTTTTTAGGATCTTTTCGGGATGGTGAGATGGTGACTACATCCTGAAGTCGGAATAAGCTCCTCCCCATCCTATCCTCGCTCTGGTGGTGCATCTAGCGTCATGGAGGACACGTAGAACCGTGTGTTCGGTGTTCGGTGGATCTCCTGAAATCCAGTCTGTTTTCGTAGTTGGTGTAGTTTCAGGTTAGTCTCTATCGATTTCTGGTTGTCATCATTGACGACGTTTGTCTACATAACAATCTCTACTACGACAAGCTATGCTCAACTTCGACGGTGGAGGGGCGAGGATGTCAACGCGTTTTCGGCTTGTGCTAGTGTGTAATCGTTGCTAGGTGGGCCATGGGCTTATTTATAACTTTATTATTTTAGTGCTCTTTATATTATCGTTGATGATTTTATTAATAGATATGTGGCATTTTCGGAAAAGAATACAACATCAAATGTAACCTGCACATAGAGGATGCACAAAGAGTTGAGATTTGGTGCACATGGGCACCAGTGATCCCGCATTTAAAAAGATAAATGAAAATTCATACTTTTAAGTTCTAAAAAATTCTAAAAAAAATCAGGATGTATCCCGTGATTTTATCCACAAAAGTGCAAAATCTTAATTTGAAATAATGTATATTTTGAGCTACACAAAAATAACAAAATTGTACATCTATAGTATAGTGATTTCAAATCACAAAAAGTCATATTTTGTCATTTTTGTGTAGCTCGGAATACAAAACACTTCGAATTGGGATTTTAGACGTTTGTGGGATACATCATTATCAACTTTTAGGATTTTTTTCAGGATTTTTTAACTTATAAGTGTAGTTTTGATTTTTTTTTTAATAATAAGCAGAAAGCACTGGAGCTCGGGAGCCAAAAGGACTTTCCATGCGCAAACCAATACTCCCTCCCTTCTTTAATATAAGACTAGCACAAATGCCTGTGCGTTGCTACGGGTTGATTTTTATTATTTGTCTATCTCGCATAACCCTGATGTTGATTGTATCTCCCACGACTGCTAGTGCCTTCATGGTTGCATGTGACTCCCTATCTTCGGCAGCCACCTCCGTCTGGTGACGGCTCACGTCCGCAATTGGTACGGTGTCTTTATTCAACATGCCAACTCATATCCGCGGTTGCTTGGGCTACGGCGCACCTTCATGGACCACTCCACCGCGGCTGCCATCCTTCGTGGATCCCGCTCACCATCTAATCGTGTTCAGGTTTGCCATCTGAATATGGAGACTCAGATCAAGAGAAAGCACCCCACCATATCTAGCTAGCAGGGGACCCCTTCTCAATGTGGAGACACGGAAAGGGAAAGGATTGAGTAGTCTTGTGTTGTATTTTCAAATAGCGAAAAGGGTGTTTTGATCGAAAAGCATTATTGTTTACCTAGGATTCTTTTCTCCTTTCGGCTGGCCAACCTAGGGTGTATCGATGTCTTCGATAAAATCCAGAAGAGGATAAATGAATTTCAAAAGAAAATTAAAGTCACAGTTAACATATCACTGGAAATTTTGGTGACTGGTCCATGTTCACACGCCAACAAAAGGTGCATGCCAATTGATCCCGAGAGGCAGACTCTTTCGCACACATTTGGGACACTCAAAAGCGTTATCTTTTTAAATAATACAAAATATTTAATCAATATCACGAATAATACATAAAATTAGGAATTTTGAAAAGTACTTATTGATTTTTCAACTACCGATAAGTACTTGGCCATGCACCACCCTGCGCCGCCGCCGGCCGGCCTGTCGGTGGTTGATAATTTTGTGTATGTATTACTTTTTAAAAAATAGCCTCAAAAGCAGCAATATCCAAAAAACAAAGTACTACTAAAAATTCTCTCAAAAAAAAGTACTACTAAAAGTTTTTAGTTTAAAACAGCAGTGCATGTATACTCACAAGTCACAACCTTGATCTAGTATTGGAAAACCAGCTTGGAAACCTGAGCATCCTTTGATAAAACCTAACTCGCTTGTATCGTGCTTAGAATAATTTGTTAGTAGTTACTATCTTTGTTCCAAAATATAAGCCTTTCTAGGAAGTCAAATTATAGTGCTAAAAAGGCTTGTATTTTGAACAGAGGTAGTACAAATTAAGGTTAACTCCAATCAAAAGTTTCACTTTAATGTGGATAAAAAGTCTACAAAGATGTCTTGCGAAAAAGATTGATGCAGGAAAAGAAAAGCGACAATACCTTGGATGCATTTAGGCTTACGCGGTTCCAGCGCGATGCAGCAGTCTCCTTATTCCAGCTCCATACCATCGTAGAATGAGACGGTGTTGTGGTTGAGCCGAGCGAAGTCTGCGTTTGCCACTTTGATCGATCCTAGTGAAGAGGTAGGTTAATTGTTCACCAGCCATGACTAAGTCACGAGGCATTGCTGACACAAAAATCTCCAAGTGGACAAGCTAGCGTTTTCATGGAAGCTCAGGAGACAGCAAGAACAAAGAAACACGGCCTCCACGAAGACGGAGTCGGTGATCTTGCGCCGGATCCAGTAGCTCATGTACACCTTCTGCACCTTGGTCGTGGCATAGTTCACGCCCCCGCCCTGCCGGTTCCATCAACCAGCGATGGCTCAAGCTAGGCAGAGTCATCCATGCAGTTGTCGCATGTATTTTTCGTCGAAGAAACTGAAAAAGGTCACGTCTTCTTTCAGTCTTGTGCGCATGAGGCCATGCTTGCCGAAGATGCCGGAAACAGCTTGGTCATGTCATGCCTCATTCTCTCCATCTTTCGAGATGCACGATCTGGGCAGAAACGGCCATAGATTCGTTTGAGTCAGTTGGATCTGAATTGGGATCATCGGGTTGGCCTGAGTGCAGCTGCACCTGAGGACTCGTTGATGCTTCTTGGGAACGAATTGATGCACCACGTTACCCTTTTCCTGATTGTGGCAAATAACAACCATGGATGCGCAGACAAAAAAAGGTAAACGAAGGTGTTAGGATAGAGTGCATGGTCTCGTCGTCGACCAAACAGAGATTCTACTCGGTTCTCGATGTAATCCTCCTAGATTGCCGAAATCTGGAACCACATCATTGCGATCGGGCCTTCGACTTCCTCCTCGAGTACTTTTTATACGTAGGAGTCCAGCATGGGATCGGCGGCATCAGCTGAGCCCTGTTTTCGTACGTATATGTAACCAACGCGATCAGCGTTGTATAGATTTGATAGAGATTCCAGAGTGCAATTTATCTCAGTTGGGCCAGGCCAAGATGCATGGGTTGCTCGTGATTCCTAGGGGCCGATCGGATCACTTAAAGTTCTGCTGACCACCGATCAATCCTCACATCTCGCCGGAATTAGACCGCCCCATCGAAATCAGGTCTGCTGCTTTCGCTGCCTGAATCTAGTCCAAAGTAGAATCCATATCAGCCATCTCACAAGAGCGTGGTCCGAGCAGAGATCGTGATGCATCTAACTGTCGTCAGGCTGGGGGCGACGGGCGGCTCACGGTGGACTATGATGGGGTACAGATCGGGGCAAAGAGGAACAAATCAGGCAAGGGGAGAGGCCGGCAGCGACGGGTGGCTCGTGATGGGCGGAGGGCACGTTCTTCTCTGGTCGGGGGAGGCAGGAGGCGTGGGTGCCAATCGATCTCCTAGGCCAATAGTAACTCCTCTTTTGTCCTTCACTTTTTTTTATTAAAGTAAGCGCGCTGAGTCGTGCGTTTGTACGGAAAGCAAACATTGGGCTTTTTTTTAGTAGAATCTTTTTTTGTGCTGGCGGTGGCAACTCCTTTAATTTGGATTTTAGTGGAAGGGTAAAAAAGTCTAGAAAAGTATTGGACCGGAAGAAACAATCCGTCATTTATTATATATATATATATATAATATATATATATAGCAAAAAAAAACGTGCGTTGCAACGGGACCACGAAAAGCTGGTACGGCGTAAAGTTTACTTGTTTTAAATTTTAGAGAAAAAAGTTATACTAAATAATTGCTGCGAATATATTTTGTACCATACAACTATGTTTGGTCGCATCCTCTTTTTACTGTATATAAGCGTTGCAAATTTATGAAATATTTTTTATAACCCTAAAGTTATTTTTGCAAACCATATTTGGCTTTTTCTAAATTGTTCCTTTGGTTTAATATAAATCTTTCTCGTCCTTTTCTATCTTTGTTTTAAAAAGAAACTAAACAACTCTATTTGGGTCGTCAAAACTTGTTTAGGAGGACACACACCAAAACTTAATATAAACCAGCCAACTGGCCACACACGCAAAAAAAATGTTGTCGTGAAAAGCAAATTCTCATGGTCACAATGAGACCCTTGGCTAAGTGACATCACATAGAATAATGTGAATTTTTCTTGTAACCTACACACTTACACACTAAAAGGAGTCTAGATATACTTCTTTCACAAAGATAAAACATCTTATATTTTGAAACGGAGGGAGTAGGCACAATGATAACATGGATTTATGTTACATTAACTTTGTGGTTCATATGAATATTATGTCATATATCTTCACTGAAGGTTTATTCTCACATTATCTAAATCTTATCTTAAGGAAAAGAATGTCGATTATGCAATATAATGACATTTAATGAGTAATAGAAAATGCAAAATAGGCCTCTATCAGAATAGAAGGTGTAAAATTTTTTGCTACGTAACTCATTTTTTTTGTGCCTCTGCTGTGTGCGCGCAGCCGGCTGGCCAGGGGGGTCTCAGAGGTAGGTGGTCCTCTTTTGATTCATGCATGCCAGTAGTCCAACAATATATCACTCGTCCCATCATCACAGCACGCACGCACATAGAGATTTTATTTCTTACCATCCCTCGTTCCCTCGTTTCAAGTCAAAGAATCGTTTCCCATCATCAGCACATACAGATTTCATTCCTTCTTGAAGACACCCAATGTCTTTTCTGTTTAATTCCCAAGGCAGCTGGCTGATGATGTTCAAGGTAACTTTTGAAGGTATATAAACTGGTGGAAAGCAGCGGAAGAAACCGAGGTGGGACTATTCAACGCAAAAAGTCTATTTCTTGTCCGTGTGGGTGACATGCCCGGGTATAAGCCAGCCCAAAATTGGATGGGCCAGAGAATTAGCGAAGGGAAACAAAGATTAGGGGCCTAGTGGCCTCCGGCCGGCCGGCTCTCCCACGAACTCGCCACATGCCTGAAACTCACACAACAGGTGGATCAACGGCCGGCTAGAGAGGTAGCATAGCAGTAGTACTCAGACCTCCTCGGCGTCGGCGAGGTGGCCAGCGGGCCTCCTGCTCCTCCTCGTAGCTCTTCTCGAGGGCACGGATGTAGGAGCGGTAGTACACCTCGTGCGCGCTGACGCACCTCACCCGACGGGGAGGCAACGCTTGACCTTGATGGGGTCCAGGCCGGCCAGCTCCGCCTCCGCAGAGCACCGACGAGACTTACGGAGTGGCGTCTCCTCCTCCCTTGGAGCCACGAGCGCCCGAGCCAGTGGTGGGCTTGGAGTCGGAAGACGTAGCGGATCCCATAGATGGCAATGGCAGGGACGCGCAATGGTTCAACATGCACGTATGCTGCTTCTTCTACCTTGCTCTGGCCTGGATGGAGATGGATAAGAAGTGTCTCCCTCCGTCTCACTTTAAAAGCAGCACACATGACAGAGCACGGGGGAACACGATCGAGAAGAGTTATTGTTGCGTGCTCTGCCTCCGATGAGGAAACGATGATGATACATGGTGAATTAATGGACGGTGAGCTACTGTAGTATGCAGGCGATGCGTTTGTGTGCTGCAGATGCATGGGTGTTGCCTACATGAGATGTTGTGTACCTCGTGGCTTTTCAGAAGGAAAACGTGGATACGTACTCTGAAAAAAAAATAACAAACCGGTATAATGGCATTGATATGTTATATGTGGATTGGTTGGGGAAAAAGGTCAAAAAAAAAGTGTTGGACCCGAAGAAACAATCCGTCATTTATTATTAGGTATAGATTATAGATTATAGATTATATATAGATAGATAAAACCTGACACTAAGCAATACCAGAATAAGAATGCCACTAATAGTCATTCAAGGAGATCTGCATATGGATGTAAGCAAATATTCCTCAAGCACAAACCTTACAGATTTTGTAAAAGATAATTAAATTTGCTCCTGGTGCATACAACCATTCGGAGCTAGCTTGATCAAACATGCATGGATCGATCAAGTTGTAGTACGTGCGTTCCCGTCATGTGCACGGCGGATTATGGGGGCTGATCCGGACGCAGACAAATCGGCGCGACAGGCAAAGGATGGTGACGCGCACGTCCACGGAAGGCGCTCCGGTGGGCCTCCCAATATTGGACCGAGGTGGCCATGGAGTGGACGTCGAGGGGATGCGGTTGGCTTCGCTCTGTTCGCTGGCCGGTTTGTCGCTCGTGGCGCGATGCTGATTGAGCGTTGGCGGGGAGGCAGCTCGTTGTTGCTCTGATCGTGCTGGATGTAGGGGCCATGGAAGCATGCCAGGAAGAGGGCAGCGCTCGCTGGGCCTGCCAGAGGTGGGGGCAAGAGGTTAGGGCCAGACGACGGTGAGAAGAAATGCTTTGGGAGCGTGCACAGGCAGCCGGCGATGTGGAGAAGAAAGTCATTGGGAGATGGGAGTCGTAGGTGCGTTGACCGTGTGTGCCTGTTTTCTTACTAACCGGTATAATGTTTTTTTTCAGACATACTAACCGGTATAATGTTATTTGTGCGTTATATGTATTTTGGTGGGAGGGTAAAATGGTCAGAAAAAGAGTTAGACCGGAAGAAACAATCCGTCCTTTATTATTAGATATAGATGTATAGTTTTATTATAAAAATTTCATAATATAAAATGTATTGCATTGAAACACCCGTTTGGATAATATATTTAGGGATTTGATTATATTTCCTTATCTCAGGTAAGCTCTTCTATTTTCTCATGGCAATTAGTGAGGTGAAATTTTGCTCAAGGCTTGTTTATCTTAACCCATGTTCGTTCTTTAATTTCTGTGCCAGAAATTATACTCCAATCTGTGGGCTCCACACGAGGAAATTAATGGCAATTCCAATCTGTGGGCTCCACTCCACCTCCACCTCCTCCTCCAGCCCAGCATATGCTCTTCCTGCAACTTCCTTTATGTCCGCTCTCTCTCTCCTCTCTTCTTCTCTCTCTCCCCTGAATAATTTCACCCCACTCTCTTCTGTCTAGATTTCTGCGCACCTGCCAATTGGAGTGCGGCCCACCTCGGTGCCTGTGCTCTGGGTGCCGACTGTGCTGGCACCGAAGCTTTGATCTTGCTGAGGTTTTGGGGACCAAAGATTGGGGGTTTTCTGTTGGGTTTTCCTGGTGGTTCTAGGAATCACTCTTGGTTGATCTCTCTCATGCGGAGTGTCAGGGACTAGCGGGAGCGCGGATTGCTAGCTCAATACTCCCTGATTCGGAGATTTCCTGCCGCGATTCTCTTGGGACCAAACCCCCCATTTCTCGGTTCTTGCCGGGATCACGGAGGGGTGAGTGTGCGCTAGAGATTTGAAGTGGCATTCTGATTTGGATGATTTCTTCTGTTTTCTTGGTCATTCTTGAACAGTTGGCGTTTGCAGTTTTGCACTAGGCAAGGCCACGCTCCTAGATTTGAGGATTTGAGGTGGAATTGCGAGTAAGAGGTCAAAGGAGGTGTACTACTTGATTCTGGGATTCTATTTGGGAACTTGAAAGCTTGCAGAAAAGAACTTGTGTGTGTGTGTCGCTGCAAAGACCGATTTCGGCCATTGGGGAAGTTCCTGGTGAGAGGTTTTGAGGTCCAAGGAGCCTCATGGCGTCCACACCGGACACGGAGACGACCAACCATGGGGGCATGTGGGAGCTGGGGCAGGATCTTGATGAGCCCATTGATGAGGAGGCTAGCCGGCTGAAGAACATGTATATAGAGAAGGTCTGTGCATTTGGATATTGACACTTGCATTGCATGTTGAATTTAATAGTATATTTCTGTAAGCTCTGCTTTCCTGAGTATAAAGTATCCCATGTGTCTTTTTGTATCCATCTGAAACAAAGTTGATAAGTGCTTCTTTTTTGTATCAAAAAATGATAGTGTTGAATTGGTATTTCATAGTATCCACAACTATTTTATATATACAAGACCGGAGACCATAGCTGGGGCTGACGGAGTGATGGTCTTATTGTGGGTGTAAAAAATGATTTCCCCTATATCTCTGCAATGCTTTTGCCCTTTCTAAAACTAATAAATAATTCTTCTTTTTGTTTATGCAGAAGTTTTCATCGGTTCTGTTACTCCGGCTTGCATTCCAGAGCCTTGGTGTAGTCTTTGGTGACTTAGGTACATCGCCATTGTATGTTTTCTATAATATATTCCCGCATGGTGTCGACAGTGACGAGGATGTTATTGGAGCTCTTTCATTGATCATTTACACCCTCACACTCATTCCTCTCATGAAGTATGTTTTTGTTGTCTTACGGGCAAATGATAATGGTCAAGGTGAGATGTCACATTTTACCCATATTTTCTACTCCCTCCGATCCATAATAAGTGTCGGAGGTTTAGTTCAATTTAGTCCAAATTTGGAGTATATGATTCTTTCAGTGTTTGCAAGCATATGAACGCAATTGAAAAGGATAGTCCTTACGAATTCGCAAGTGTAGTTTGTTGGAGTTAAGCATGGGGGTAAAGCTAGATTGCACACTGCCACACAGCAAACTGGTGATGGATGTTATCTGACAGACATGATTTGGTTTAATACGGGTGAATGCCAAGATTCTACAATTATACCATTTGATATTGGTGGTATTGCTAGAATCTAACTACACAACAACATTCTAGTGATGAAATTTCTATGGACAGGGTTTAACCATCGGATACCATGATTATCGGTAGACAACACTCGACTTATAATGATGAATATCTCTATAGAGCGAAGTACCGAGTGCATTTTAATTTGTGTTCACTGCCCAGGCAACAGTTACTTAACCGTCTCCTGCAGTTTGTTTGCACAATTTCAGCTAACATCTGCTATCTTTACAGGTGGCACATTTGCACTTTATTCTCTACTTTGCCGGCACGCAAAGGTCAGCACTATACCGAACCAACATAGGAGCGATGAAGAACTAACAACATATAGCCGACAAACTTATGAGGAGAATTCACTTGCAGCAAAGGTGAAGAGATGGCTCGAGGGACATGCATATAAAAAGAACTGTCTTCTTATTCTTGTTCTTATTGGTACATGTACCGCCATTGGAGATGGGATACTTACTCCAGCTATATCAGGTATTAAGTGAATTTTTTTTGTAAGCAATACAACTGGAACTTGGATCATAACTTTTATGTTTGTATTCTGCAGTTCTCTCTGCTGCAGGTGGAATAAGAGTTCAGAATCCGAAGATGAGCACAGGTAATTCTGCACTTTTAGGCCTTGTTCGGTTAATCCACCTCGATCCGAGCCAATCCTGTCCAATCCCTTAGGAACCGAACAAGGCCTTATGTGGTTATATTTGTGCTTGTTTTGTGTGGGCAATTCTGCTTAATTTTGCAAGTGGATTTTGTATGCTAGTATACAAGAAACTGAGCTTGAGCATAATGGAAAGAGGAAATTGGCATCTGGCATGTATCTAAAAAACTGCATATGCAAACATTGTGAATTTCTTTAGCTGGGCTGTACCGATCATTTTTCTTATGATCTAGTGAGGAGCATTCAAGTTTGTAAGTTTGTTGTTCTAGTATTGTTGTGAAATCTTTTGATATTTGTTTCTTCCGTTTCTGACAGATGTGGTTCTAATCGTTGCGGTGATCATATTAATCGGCTTATTCAGCATGCAACACTACGGTACAGATAAAGTTGGATGGCTCTTTGCCCCTTTAGTATTCCTTTGGTTTATTCTAATTGGGAGTGTTGGGGCATACAATATTCACAAGTACAACACTTCAGTTCTAAAAGCATATAATCCAGTCTATATCTACCGGTTTCTCCGACGAGGGAAGTCTGAGATCTGGACCTCTCTTGGAGGAGTCATGCTTAGCATCACAGGTCATTAGCAATCCTCATGTACATTTCATTGATTAGTCACATTTTGCACCGATCATAAGATACAGCGGAATTACCTATATCACCATTGTTTTCAGGGACCGAAGCATTATTTGCTGATCTATGTCATTTCCCTGTATTGGCTATTCAGGTAATGAGCTCCTTCAATAAATCAATTATGATCGATATATTGCTTCAATAAAGTGATAATATCTATGTGCAGATTGCTTTCACATTAGTGGTGTTCCCTTGCCTTCTCCTTGCATACACTGGGCAGGCTGCTTATATTAGTGTCAACAAGGACCATGTAGTTGATGCCTTCTATCGCTCCATTCCAGGTCTGTACACAAAAAAATTCTATCTTGTGCCAAGAAAAAAAATTCATGCCCACTATGTGCAAAGTGGCATAGTGCATATCCCACCATTCTTTCTGTTTGCTAGTGATGTATGCACTATGATATACTCATGGTAGGGTGTTTGATCACTGCAGATACCATATATTGGCCAGCATTCATCATCGCAACTCTTGCAGCTGTAGTTGCAAGCCAAGCCACCATATCTGCTACCTACTCAATCGTAAAGCAGGCTCTTGCGCTGGGTTGTTTTCCCCGCGTCAGTGTTGTGCACACCTCCAAAAAATTCCTTGGGCAGATTTACATTCCTGACATCAATTGGGTACTTATGATTCTTTGCATTGCCGTGACTGCTGGATTTAAGAACAAAATCCAGATAGCAAATGCATACGGTGAGCTTTACTTTTCACAACTTCATTTGCATCTTGAGCATATAACTGAATAGGAGAAATTAGGTGTGTTATTTGTTTTTTCTATGTGAATTGCTTAAATTTGTTAGTTTGTCAAGTTTTCAAATTGTTGCCGAACAAGTATATGTAGGGTACCTTTCACTTCACTACTGGGCAAACAGAATCGGCATCTTCTTTATCGATATGTCTGAACTTTGTCGCATGATGTGATGCACTGCATCTGATTCTGGAATACTTGAATAAAAGAAATTCAAACTTAGTCTAGGCTAAATTAGGCTTCCATGTTTCTCTCTGTTAGTGTTTTATTGTGCTTTGAACTGTTGTTCTTCCTCTGTTAAGTTGGTAACGCCGACCTGGTGTATCGTTTTGGCTCATAGATGAAGCAGGCCATGGCCCTTTGGTCTATAAATGAGGTTGCCTTTCTGAAAAGCGTAGTGGGTCAGCATCAGCTAGTGGGCAGTACTTTACTTAACCAAAAAAAACATAAATTGTTTAGGACAATCTGTGAAATACCAACTAAGATCCTAAAAAGCAAGTGCAACTGAACCTTCACAATACACTCTGCATTTCATGATTACGCCCTACTTATTTTCATTCCATGCTATATGAACAGGCACTGCAGTTGTGATAGTTATGCTGGTAACGACATTCCTCATGGTCCCGATAATGCTGCTGGTGTGGAAGAGCCACTGGATCCTTGTTGTCACCTTTCTCGTGCTCTCGTTGATGGTGGAGTTTCCATACTTCATGGCCTGCATCAATAAGGTGGATGAAGGTGGTTGGGTCCCACTAGTCGTCGCAACCACTTTCTTCATCATCATGTATGTGTGGCATTTCTGCACCATGAAGCGGTATGAATTTGAGATGCACAGCAAGGTCTCCATGGCCTGGATTCTAGGACTCGGCCCGAGCCTTGGGCTTGTTAGGGTCCCTGGGATTGGCTTTGTGTACACGGAGTTGGCAAGTGGCGTCCCGCACATCTTCTCCCATTTCATCACCAACCTCCCTGCCATCCACTCGGTTGTCGTCTTTGTGTGCGTCAAGTACCTTCCGGTGTACACTGTCCCAGTTGAAGAACGGTTTGTGATGAAGAGGATCGGGCCGAAGAACTTCCACATGTTCCGCTGTGTCACTAGGTACGGGTACAAGGACATCCACAAGAAGAATGACGACTTTGAGAAGATGCTGCTCGACAGGCTCTTGATCTTCGTCAGGCTCGAGAGCATGATGGATGGCTATTCTGATTCCGAGGACTTCACCCCGACGGAGCACAGGACCGAGAGATCCACCACCGCGTTGCTGACGACCGCAAAGAGCGAGAGCAACACGCTGTGCTCCGCCGGTGACCTGAGCTACTCGTCACAGGATTCCATCGCACCGGCCAAGTCGCCACTGACGGGGAACAGCCTGACAAGGTACTCGAGCCAGACTTTTGGCGATGAACTGGAGTTCCTGAACAGCTGCAAGGATGCTGGCGTCGTGCACATCCTTGGCAACACCATTGTGCGCGCGCGCAGGGATTCAGGGATTGTCAAGAAGATTGTCGTGGATCATCTGTATGCCTTCCTTAGGAAGGTCTGTAGAGAGCACAGCGTGATATTTAATGTTCCTCATGAAAGCCTTCTCAATGTCGGCCAGATATACTATATATGAACATTCTTTTTTTTTTTTTTTTGCTTTTTTTCGTTTTGATTCAGAGTGGGCAGCAAGGTACTGTGTAGGACAGGTGAACATTGAAGTAGATGATCCGTTCTTGAGTGAGCTTCATTCATCATTCTGTTCTTGTTAGGAAGCATTAATTTTGGAGATGGTATGCTCTCTATTATAAGGCATCACATTGTGCATAGTACTATGATCTGGTACCAGAGCACATGATAGTAATTTAGTTACTAGTCTTTCAGTGCTGTAACTGAACTGATCTGCATTTAATCAGATTTGGGATTAACTGAGCACCCACAGTGCTGTAACTAAAGGAAAGGTGGAGGCGAGCTTGCAGAGCTTCAGTACATTTTATTTAGATACTCATCGCCATGCCATCCAATGATCCAAATACCTAGTTGGCATCTGCAGGATACTGCAGTGAGTGAGAGGCATAATAAATTTTTCCTGTAGATAGACGAATGAAGCTGTTGCAAAGTCCAAATGCTTGTTCACCATAAGATTGGTTGCTTGACAGGATACCACCCGCATACAGTTACTCAATAATACATCATGCAAAGGCTTGGCTTACAATAAGTAATTCTTGAAATAAGTTTCTCTGCCAAGGTTTCATTTTGCGTCAACTGACGAATTCCAGATAATATCCAAGCCAAAGCCTTAAACCAACACAATACTGAATACTCTGCAGTGCCAGTTCATTAAAAGAGCAAACATAGCATGTCCACCTTAAACAGAGAAAAGGGCAAACACAGCATAGTCCAATGCTTGTTTACCATAAGATTGGTTGAAGCTGTTCCTTCAAACCAACACGATACTCTGCCGTGACAGTACACTAATAAACCAAAAAAGGACAAAAACAGGGTACTCTGTAGCGACACTGTGACAGTACACTAAACCAAAAAGGGCAAACATAGCATGTCCACCTTAAACAGAGAAATTCATGTCCTAAGGCCGATGAAGTTTCACTGCAGAACGTAGTGAGTTCCTACTGCCACTAACAAAAGACACGAAACCAGCATATAAAAAGAAGGGCACTTTCTACAAGTCCACCGCATTAGGCTACTGATGGAGCGTCCCGTTTCAGCTTAGCTATGCTCATTCATCTTTTCCACCATCATAAGGCGGCTGCTGCTGCTGCTGCTCCGGCTGCGTCCAAGCAAATGGCATAGGCTGCTGGTCTGTGTACATACCGACGGGCATGGCCATTCCAGGGACATTGAATGGTACCATAGCCTGCATTGTCGCGGGCGGCAACCCAGCGCCGTCCTCCTTCGGCACATCCTCAGGCATGATGTCCAGCAAGAAATCAAAGATGTCGGTCCTAGCAACCGCGGCGGCAATGTCATTCTTCTGCAGCGTCCTCTTATTCTTCTCCTGGGAGTGGAACCATGCCCTCAGTGTCAGCTCTAGGATGAACATCTCGCAGGCCTTAGCAAACACCGCTGGCGCCTCGCCGGCAATCATGCGGACGTCCTCGTCAGCCTTCATGATCCTCTTGATCCTCGCGAGGGGAAGGCTGTGGAGCTTGAACTCGGACATCTGCTCAATCTCGGCCATCTGCTCGGCCCAGAAGGCCTGAAGCTGGTGCTCCTGCTGCTGCTGCTGGAGCACATGGAATGGAATCTGGTTCTGATCTGAGAACTGCACTGGGGTGGCTGGATAAACTGGAACGCCCTGGGTGCCTGGAGGAAAGATAGTGCCTGCTGCTGGTGCTCCAGATACCATCACTGCAGGTTGGTACGTCGTTGCCACATATGCTGGAGGTGCATCCCCAGTGACGCCTTCCACCTTTGGTTGTGAGTACTGATCCATGTCCAAGATCACTTCGTCTGGAACTGCTACAGAAACGTCAGAACCAGTCATTTACGACATTACATTGCTCAAGTCGGTAGAATGGCAGTGTTAACTGTAAACAAGAGCTACAGTGCGGTAAGCACGGCATGTAATTGGAAACCAGGCAAACTCTATTTTTCACATGAGAAGCAGAAAGAAGATATATTGCACCAACATAAATTGAGGAAGGAATCTATAATAGCACAACGTGCATGAATCATTATACAGTTATGTTATTTCTCGGCTGCTCTGGTGTACCATATTAAGCTAAGAATTTGCCTAAACTAGTGAAAACCACTTTTGCTTGTAATGGAAGACAACTCCAATAGCATGGTCCAGAGATGGTATCAAAATATGCATAGATTTCAAGGTAAATGATACTTGAACCTAAAACAAAGACACCAATAGCTGATCATGTTATCAGCAGAGTTTTAAGTGTTCTATCATCTAGTTTGTAATTAACAAATGCAGGAAAACATATGGATGCTTTACATCTACAGCAATTCAAGATACCATATCTATCATGAATCACTTCGTGGCTATTAACTAATAATCCGTAGGGAAATCAATCTAATTGTCAAACCAAAAAAAATGAGCATTAGCCTTCACCTCGTGATGATAATTTCTATCCTAATGCTCGACGATAAATATCTAGGAGGGAATGAAAACTTCTATGAAATAACAAGGATTTTATTTTGCATAAAATTGCCACTTCTTCATTGAAAGAAACACAATGAATTTTTCTAAATGGCATATTTATGGACAAACAGAGATGACACACAAAAGACAATATTAAGAGCAAATACGACCAAGCATAGAAAACGGTATTCTACGGCACCCGCAGGGTATGGGTACAGGTGGAGCCACCCCATACCCGTACCCGTCACCTCCGATTTTACCCGTCACCCGTACCCATATCCGTGAACGGCTCCAAAATTTTCCCATACCCGTCACCCCAGCAAGGTAAATGGGTACCCACGGGTAAAAATATCCGTGTTTACAACACACCAATTGAGCAGAAAATAGCCGTAAACAAAGATATGCATAGAGGTAATTTCACCGCACATATGGCCACAACATACGCATTATAATAAAGTTTTAACACTATACCAAGTTTGGCCGAAATAAACGCGAGCAATCCAATTGTAGCAAAACAAAGATCATGACACACCATTTATTTAATCTTGATGGACAAGCTTGAGGTTCAAGCTAGCTAGCAGCATCCGCCAATGCATGATTAGGAAAAATTAAGTACGTTATTATATTAAGGAGACCCATTTGTAAAATTTTGATGAGTACATGGGTACACGAATATGGGTTCTACGATCTCATACCCATCCCCGCTCTACCCGATGGGTATGATATTTTCTAATTTACGCATCCATGGGTAATTTTTATCCCATATTCATACTTCTAATGAGTTTTTACCCGTCGGGTACGCGGGTAATGGGTACCCATTGCCATCCTTCTACCCTTTCTCCTTTTGAAGATGACACAAAAAGATCGACTTGATTATTGAGAAATTAAATTTGCTTATTTTCAGTAAGTCCAACGTCCAAATGAGTTTCATCACTATGTCCTAATTCTCCCAAACCATTGAAGTAATTGAATACTGTAATAGGCAAATCATTTACACTAGCAGTGTAAATCATTAATCTTGTCACCAAGATATATAACTTGCCGGTATGCCACATACCTGGGGGTGAAATCTAATGTAGCTAGCACAGCGCCACGTAAGAGAATCCCAAGAAACTAATAACTACATTAACAACGCAAAGCTATGCAAGACCCAGAACCTGCATGGAACTAGGCGAGCAAGTTTACAACGACAGAGCAGCTGTACAATTCACTACTCGCAGTCTCGCACCTAAGTAAAAGGACCTATTGTGTTTTATACAGTTTTGCTTAAACCAAAAGTTCGATTTACCACCTTCACAGAGAAGAATGCATATCTGTCTACAGGATAACGCTACTAGTACCAATACTAGCTGTGGCGACCGATGAAACAGTCAGATCAAATAATTACAAGCCCCCCTACCCTAAACCTAAGCAGGACACCGCCAAAATAATCAGCGACATGTTACAGTTGAGCTATGCAATTGAGGAAAAACATGTCCAAACTCCAGATCATGCAGCGAGAGAAAACAGCAATAGGTAGAGCGATGGATTAATCCACCCGGCTCGCGCGAACCGACCGCACCCATCCGATCGAACATGAAACCACGAGACAGACAATCTGCAGCGCAGAAATCGATTGCAAAAAAAGACACACATCAGCGTCGCCACCAAGGAGGACACGGCCAGCCGCGTCCATGAATGGAACGACCAGGGCCGAGAAAATGCTTGTCGATCGGCCGGAAGGGATCGAGGGAACGGACGGACGACGCGGATGGGATGGGGTGGGAGGGACGGAGGAAGAGGAGCGACGGTTGGAGTTTTTGCTTACCGGGGGAGGGAGGGTGCGGCGCGCGATGGGCAACCTAGGACGAAGGAGGCGGAGGGGCGGGGGCGACGGGGAGGAGACCGGCTTGACTCACCTGGCCCTTGGAAGAATGAACAAGTAGACGCGTGTCTTCGGCCGTGGAGACCCGGCACCGCTGCACGCTTTTGGAGCTTGTTGCGGGCGGGGATTCAGGCCTGATTGGTTGCATGGGCCTATTTTGGGCCTCGGGGTGTTTTGTTTTTCGAGAGGCGTGGCTGGGAAAATAGTACTCGCTCTCACTCTCGTCCAAATTAATGTTTTTTAAATTGCCTATATTTAGACATATCTATTAAAATATAATTAGATACATCCGTATCTAAAAAAATCTGAAAACATTAATTATTTAAGTCAAGCTGTAAACTTACAAATTTGTTTGGTTATCCAAAAAATATTTTTTTCATATTTTCAGGAATGGTAGCACAAATGTTTAGTTGGTTATTATTATGTTAAGGCATTTCATCTTAGGCAAAACAAGACCCGATGCTTGGTTGTAGCTCTAATCAGTGTTGTGATAATTTCTTTTCCTCACCCAGCAT
Source organism: Avena insularis (assembly GCA_023614405.1). Classification (NCBI taxonomy): domain Eukaryota; kingdom Viridiplantae; phylum Streptophyta; class Magnoliopsida; order Poales; family Poaceae; genus Avena; species Avena insularis. The sequence goes on along the minus strand of CM042696.1, from coordinate 203,742,464 downwards.
ATGGCACTCAACGGAGGCGACAAAATAAAATGAGTTACAACATAAAACAGTTCACCACCATATGGAGGTGGTATTAAACAATAACATCCAAACTAGCAGTTACCATAATTACTCATGCACTACGAGCTAACTAAACTACGGCTCGTGATGCATAACAAATTCATCATTGAAGGAGTTAGTATGTACCACCTCCTAAAATACTACAGTTTGGGAATCAGTTTTGATCAGTTCTTAGCTAGTGGAACAGATAGTAGAATAGGTCCTAAAATATACATGACCTCAACAGATCACGACCACCATCAGACGCAACAACAAAGCAGTAGCACTAACAACAGTGCTTGCGCAACCAGATCCTAAGCCAGATCCTCCGCTCTACTGGTGTCACCTCAGCATAGCTATTAACATAGACCACTACTAGGGAAAAGCTTACTGGAGGCGCATATGAAAAGCCATTAGAGTCGCATTATGGATGCGACTCGGGCGCCGCGACTCGAGTATTTGTTACCCGAGTCGCATGTGAGATGCGCCTCCTATAACCTATATATGCGAGACGCATGTCAGTATGCGCCTCCTATAAATATCGATATGCGTCTCGCATATATAGGTCATAGGAGACGCATCTCATATGCGACTCTAGTATGTATTAGATATGCGCCTCCCATAAGTTTATATATGCGCCTCTAATATGGTCACAAATGCGACTCAAAATATCAATTTCAAATTTTAAGTTTTACAGACCCACAATACAGTCTAGAATACACAGTATACAGGTATTATACAGTCAATAACAGTATAAACATCACATAATTTTCAGAAAGTTGCATCACACATCAACAGTAATACAAGTACATCACTAATTCAATTATATCACACATCAACTTGAATTAATCCGCGACATACGAGAGTTCACACATCAACTAACTAGAGCATACATCACACACAACACCAAGTTCACATCTCTCGGGGGACCGATCGAGTACAAGTTCACAATCGCATTACAAATACATGCATGACGGAGCTCTCTAGCTAGCTAGGTGAAGTAGATCACACAACCTACTACAATGAAGAGCAAGGTGGTGATCACGACGAAGTTCCTCCACTTCTTCCTCCCGTGTTTCCTCCACTTCTCTTCCGCTACCTCTCTACTCTTGTAGCCTTTGCAGTTGTTGCCCGAGAATTCGTTCACTTGCTTCTGGCAGTCTTTTCACTTCTCGTACACACCTGGAACCCTACCGACATACACGACATAGCACTTCTTCGCCATCTCATGTACACAAGATATATGATATTAGCTATGTCAGTGGAAAGCAATAGCAGTTCACAAGATCAGATCATGCATATATATATGGGTGCAACAAGATGTAAGAAATCATGTTCTAATCATCGGCATTTCGAAGAAAGACAAAAAAAAGCAAACCAAGAATGACTTGCATTAGTGCCTCATACTTAGGTTGGGCATGAAAATAACAATGCTCGTTGTTTGATCTCGTGCGGCAAGTAGAGTATATGCCCAAATTACTAGTCTACTTGGCACACGAGATCAAACAGCGGCATAGTCATACACATGACGCCACAACATGTTCTAATCATCGGCATTTCGAAGAAAGACAAAAAAAGCAAACCAAGAATGACTTGCATTAGTGTCTCATACTTAGGTTGGGCATGGAAATAACAATGCTCGTTGTTTGATCTTGTGCGGCAAAAGTAGAGTATATGCCCAAATTACTAGTCTACTTGGCACATGAGATCAAACAGCGGCATAGTCATACACATGATGCCACAACACATTCTAATCATCGGCATTTCGAAGAAAGACCAAAAAAGCAAACCAAGAATGACTTGGATCCGTGCCTCATACCATTCGTATTGCCAAAGACAAAAGAAGAGAAATACTTCCACGATTCAAATAGCATGGGCATGATATGTCAAGTGCCAAAGCAAGGAAAGGATTTGGTATCCACGGCAACAACTCATTTCGAGTTTGGTGTGTCTAAAGGAGTCATTGTCGTGGACCCAGAACCCTTTCCTTGGCTTGCCACTTAACATATTATGTCTTATGTATATGAATCTCGAAAATATTTGTCCTCTTTCGACTTTGGGGCTACGAGATGAAATAGTTTATCATTTCATTGTATCGCTGAAAGAAAATAAATCATTCCACGATTCATATAAAAATGTCGCCAATGCTATACGAATAGTGAAGTAATGTCTTTCCTTTCGACTTTGGGGCTACAATGAGATATTTGAAATACAGAAAAAGCAAACCAAGAAGTAGGGCAGCAATAACGAATGAGAAGCAACATATGACCAAGCACTAAAATAATTCATAACACAAATAACTAGTGTCGCTCACAATCAAGTTCAACGGTTTACGAAACATACTCTAGAGGTTGCTAGGCAAGTTAACATAGGGACGATAAAGTTTACAACACAAGTTTGGAACTAACAGCTAGCTAGGCAAACATCAAGACTTCTTCGGTTGATGAGTCGGCACGGGGATATTCACGAAGCCCCGTTTAGCTCCTTTCGCTAACGTCATGAACGTCCTGCCGTCACCCTGCTTCGCTACGTGTTCATATATGTACTTGTTGCGCGTTGGAGTGCCGCCGTAGAAGAGGCCCTCGGATTTTATGACTTGTTGGTGCACAATTGTCGAGATCTCCTCCTGGATATCGAAGAAATCCATCCTGAGGTTGCGATACTGTATACGTTGAAGATCTTCAGCCCACCTTCGGATGTCAGATGGCAGCGCGCCGTTATGTTGGTCCCGTACGAATGCCTTCATGTGGTGTAGGGCGTAGAAGGCATCCTTCCCGCTGTCAGGCGCCTGCTTGACACAGGGGAACTTCGTTGTGTGGCTGAACACGTGCATGTCGTGCCTCTTAACTATCCTACTAGGGACGGCGTCTCCCGCTGTGATGTATCCGTTGAGAGCCTCATCAAGAACTCTCTTGATAGTGGAGTAGTCTTTCCTCGTCAAACTATCCGAGTCGAGATACAAGGCGTTTGAGTGTTGCACATTCAAGGATATGAGCATGCAGCCTTGGCGACCATTCTCCGACTCTGGATGGTAGGGAATGAGAATCACATCCTTGCCCGGGTTTGTTTGCAGGAAGTATGAGAGGTAGTCGGCCGCCATTTGGACGCCCTCATGTGTTCTCAAGAAGGCGTCACGCATGAAGTAGGGATCCACTATCACGATGCCCGGGGTCCCGTCTCTAATGATCTGCATGGCCATATTGAGCGAGAACAGTCGGACCAGGGTATTGTGCTGCTGGAATCCTTGCAACATGTCGAAGAGGTCGGTATGCTGCACGTAGAAAATATCCCCGGGGGCTACTCTGACGAATCCCGGAACATTTGGCACCTTAGCCTTGTAAACCAGGTACGGCTGATCACCCTCTCGAATGCGGCGCTCCTCAACAAACAGACAACCATGATGAATACTACGCATATGTGAGCCTGCGACCGCGAGCATCGATTCATTGAGCATTGGTGTACCTGCCTCGTGGACCAGCTTCCTGGGATTTTCTGTAGGGCCGTCATGAGCCCGGACAGCAGGCTTTAGTTTCTGGCTCGCACCCTTAGGCTTCCTTTTGCGACCCTTCCCGCCCTTTATGGTTTTAGTATCGGCCGCCCTATGGAGGGTGTTGGGGCTGACCATAGGATGAACTGGCAACTGAGTCTCGATGAATGCGGTGGGTGGCGGCGTCTCCTGACTAGATGGGAAGAGACGCAGTTGGCAAGTGGGTTTTGCCGAGGATCCAAGTGTTGGTTGGGGCTCGTCAACTGTCTGTGTGAACACCTGGCCTCCCTGTTGCTCATCCTCATCACCAAACCTTGTGTTCAAGAACTGGTCGCCGAAGTTTTCATCAAATTCATCATCGTCGGCGGAGGGATTCTGTGCCATTTTGATGTCTTCATGATGTGCTGGTTGTGCTGCCTCTGGGGTGGTGCCCCGCCCCTCCGTCCCTAGACGGATCTGGCTCTTTGGTCATAGGAACATGTAGCCAAAGCCGGTACTGAGGACTGCCGGCTCATCACTATCCCATCCATGAGGTTGAGAGGGAGGTTCCAAGCCCTTGTAGCCCGGAAGCACCATACTGTATTTGACCCTAAGCATGTCGGGTGCCATTGGTTTGCTGTGGAAGATGCGGTTCACCGGTTGAACGATAGAACCCTTGGCAACATCCTTCAACCCGCCGTTCACCCAGTGCATTAGAGTGCAAGGAGTGTCTTCCTACGAAAGACATGTATAGGCCAGTCGTCAGTAAAACAGGGAGAGAAGGGAGATGAAGTCATCGGTTGAGCCTCCCAACTCTCGCTTTAATTAGTTACCTTGAGGGAATCGAGCTCGGCCAATGTCGAGGCACCACCACCGACGAGAGCGCAAGTGGAGGAGTGGCTGCTTGCTGGCAAGGTGCGGGCCGACGCCTTCGCCGCACCAGACAAGGTAAGCTCTAGACCTTCGGGCCCTGCCGGAGGAGTCACCAACACTTCCGGTGCCACGTTGTCCGATTGGGCACTGACGATGTTGGGAACCGGGCGTGGCCTCTGTTTACCACTCTTCTTCCACTTGGCATACTATTCAAAGTTGGCAGGAAGGATGGTGTTGAGCTTCTCGGTCACTTGTGTCTGGACTTGTGCCTGGACTTGTGATTGGAATTGTGTCTGTACTACCGTCACAGCCTCCTTCACTGTGTCTTGGAGCAGCTACGGAAACATCTCCACTTGTTCCCTTAGGTGTTTTACCTCGGCGCTCTCGGCCTGCTTCCTTCCCTTCCGCGGAGAGGTGCCATAGCATTCGGACCATGTAATACCTCCAAAGCCGGGCACACGGCCAGCAAACTTCGGTGGCGCCTGGGGCTTGGCCTTCTTGACCCGGTTCAGCGCCCTATTAAAAGTGGTGTCCCACTTGGCGACCGGCGTTGACCCCTGGGATGAGGAGCTCCTACATTCCTCGTCCCGCGCATAAGGAACGTGAAGCATTTGAGAAGTTGGACTTCATTGATTAATTGTGAATACAATTAATCGACTTGCATGCAAATTACTTACATATATATTGATGAAGTCCGTCAGCTTCGGAGCATAGGGGTCGCAGGGTTCCAAGGAATATTCAGAACTCCCTTTCGGCTTGCGAAACCGGGCCCTGACAAAGTACTTTTCCTGTGGTTTGGCGATATTGGAAAAGGGATGTGTCTCCCCCTTCTCATGAGCTATGGTGTCCTCCTTCTCCCATTTGGGAATCGCATCTCTATAACCGCAGGAGGAGATGGTGAGTACTAATGTTCATCTCGTACAACTCCTTGAAGTACTTACTGTTGGCCTTGCCCACGGCGGATTCACATCTAGCCTTGAACATCTTGAAGTGTTCTTACGTGAACAGAGGCTCCTTCTTGATGACCTCCTCGTAACTTAGATTTTTCATGTAAATGAGCCTCTTCACCCGCGTCTTCCAATTCGACAAGGCCTTGGTCATCGTCTTGAGGCGAACTTGTTTATTGGATTCCCATTAAGATTGTCATTGTTGTATTTGTTATCCTCATCACCCGGGAACGCGTACCTTGCGTGCATCTTCCTGAAGAGCTGATGGAGGCAACGCTCGTTCTCACGGGCCTTTAGGTTCTCGGTGTTGATCGTGACGGTGTTCCAGAGGATTGTAGAGAGTTGTAGTGAGTACGATGCGACAAATTCCTCCGGCTCCAAAGGCACCCCTTTAGCGCTGACGCTTGTGAAGATGGACCTTTTGAGGCCGATCGTGATCGAGGTCTGGTCCTTCCGGGGCTTCTTTGGTTGGCGGCTACCGTCTGTGGCTTCACCACTGCCATCAGTGGTAGTGGCGTCCTCGCCATCAGCATCATCCCTCATCTCCTCATCTGATGATGTATCCTCATCCTCCATCTCCTCTATCTCCCGCGGCATGAATACCGGGTCCGCTTGTAATTCCATATCATCCAAATGCTCCCAATAGGCCTTCTTTTTAGAAGTGCCCGCCTCGGTGTCGTGTTGTCCACTACCAGACATATCTAAACACGAAAAGAAATGGAACTAATAAACACCAGAATTCAAAAAAAATTGGGCATGACCTTTGCTAATTTTATAGACCTAGGAGTGCCAGAAATTCGCCGGAACAGAAATAAATCAATATTCCAGCGAAACATTGGCATCTCAAAAAGAAAAAATCCACACAAAAAATGGCCTAAATAGGCACAAACGCAACCAACAACTTTCTGCCAGCATACACAACCACATTCACAATATGAAGGTGTACATATTATATGAAGCTAGCAGTACAAGAAGAAGATGTACAGATTATACAAAGCTAGCAGTACAAGAAGATGTACAGATTATATGAAGCTGTACAATAGTAGAAAGTTTAACACTGTCACAATAGCAGTACAAGAAGATTATACAAAGCTAGCAGAAGAAGATGTACAGATTATTCAAAACATCTCACATTAGTAGAAGCCACTGTACCATATCATTTTAACATTGTCAATTTAACATTGTTAGTAAGCAGAAAATATGTTCATATAATTTTAAAACTGTCAGTTTAACACTGTATTAACAACAGCAATCTATTTCTATCTACTAACACATGAACCCTAGCTAATCCTATCTACTAACAATAGCAACATCAAGTCAAACCCTAGCTAATTTGTATTCTAACAGTACGAACCTATGGCTGGCCGCTTGAATTTTTCATCTGTCTGTGGCTGGCTCGGTCAGATTTCCTGCACCTCTAATAGTTTATCACAATAATTTCTTAGCTCCATGACAGTATTGGATTTGGAGAAAACCCACTGAACTTTCACTACAAATCAGCAGTTGTGTTCAGTTTCAGTCCACAAAGTCCATATACTATAATTCTGTATCTATGGTTCACAAGCTCAGCAGATGCACGGCTGCCAGATCGCTGGTGTAATCCTTACACAGTTACACTACACGGCCATATATGTAACGCAGGAACGCCTTCGATCACCATGGTAGGTCACATGACCTAGCTAAATCTATTGAACCATATACTCCACCAACACATCAAAATCATATGACCTAGCTATTGAACCAAGTAAATCTATCTAGCAATTAAACTAACACAGCAAAATCATCTCCAAATCATAAACCTAAACTAGCTAGAACCTTAGCAAGAAGGCTGGTCACAGAAGAATGATACCTTGTCGTAGATGTGGTAGACGACCTCGTTGTAGATGAAGCAGGGGAGGGAGAGGGGTGGCTCCTCCTTCTCGTGTCAGCAGGCTGCAGCGCAGCTCTTATCCTCCTCCTTCTCGCGGCGGCAGGTGGTGGAGCTGCTCTTCTCCTCCTCCTTCTCGCGGCGGGGGGCAGCGGAGCAGCTCTTCTCCTCCTCCTTCTCGTGGCGGCAAGAGGTCACTGTAGGAGGAGCGGCGCGTAGGAGCTCCTTCTTCGATGCGGGCAGGCACTCCTTCCTCTTCCTCCTTCTTCTTTGATGCGGGCAGGTGGGTGCTCCTTCCTCCTCCTCCTTCTCCTTCTTCGATGGGGGCGGGCGGGTGGGTGGTTGTGGGCCTGGCTCCTGGCTCTTGCGGACGGCGACACGAGGTCGTCAAGGGGAAGAGGGAGAGGGAGGGGGAAAGGGGAAGGGGAAGGCGGCTCACGACAGCGTGGACTCGACGGCGGCAGTGGAGGGGGATCGATGGCATGGACTCAACGGCAGCAGCGAAGAGGAACGAATAAGGAGGGGAACGAGCGAACTGTTTGATGAACGAACTGTCTGACGAACGAACTGTCTGACGAACTGAATGTGATCGACATCTATCTTAGCCAGAGACTATAAGAGACGCATCCTGGCAATATGCGACTCACATAATAACTTATGTGAGTCGTATATTGCCAGGATGCGCCTCCTATAATCTTGCAACTATATTCAAAAGGAACAGAGCGCCTTCTGTTTCACAGAACACTTCGTAGCCTAGTGGCTACACACTCCACCCTTTCTTTCCAGGCATCCTAGGTTCGATTCCTAGGAGCCACCCTTTTTTAGAACTAAAAAATAAATACATATGAACTATTAAAAATAGTCTAAAATTAATATGAACTATTAAAAATAGTGTAAATATTTTAAATATCCAAAAAAATTGACTAACTGGAAAATAAATACATATGAACTATTAAAAATAGTCTAAAATTAATATGAACTATTAAAAATAGTGTAAATATTTTAAATATTCAAAAAAAATTGACTAACTGGAAAAAAGTTGAATGTCTGTCTGTCTGAATCGAGCTGGGAGTCGCATTATGCGATTCACATTTCAGAAACATGCGCCTCCAGCAGTGTTATGCGAGGCACATTTATGTAAGATGCGTCTCTCATAATGTTTTCCACTACACTTAAAAAGAAGCATCGCACAGATGCTAACAGCAAACACTTATTAGCCTAGTGGCTAGCACCCAGTCCAAATCCCTCCAAACTCTGGCCACCTAGGTTTGAATCCTGTGGTGTCCACAATTTTTTTATTTTTTAAAAAAGACATTTTAATTGTTAAATCATTTACCAACATTAATATAAACTACAAAATATATTTTAGTACTTTAAATATCAAATTACCATATAAATTATATATAATTATGTCGATACATAATATTCCATCTAGAAATTAGCATACAAAAGAGATAACTAATAAGAATGTGTCGATACATATATAATAATGCCCTTCTTCGTCGGAGCTAGTTATTAGTATTTTTTGTTGACAATTATCTTCTTGCCCTTCTTTGTCGTGGTTGAATAGGTTAGGTCCGGAACGTCTTCACTTTTTCTTTTGAATGGGAGTCCTTCTTAGGTAGGCTTGTGGTGTATGGTGCTTGGTCGCCGTATCCGTCTTCCATATTTGGGTCACCGTACTGGTCAAAGTCTTGCTTGTTGGCGACTCCGTCCATTTCGATGATGTTCCTTTTGCCTCTCCTGACGACAGTCCGGCTAGGCTTTGACGGGTCGGTAATATACAAGCATTGGTCGACTTTACTAGCCAAAACCCATGGATCATTTCTCATAGGTAAGTTCAGGCTGGTGGTCTTTGACTTTGGAGGTATAACCATGGTGTTGAAATACCGGTCTTCTGTTTCGACGCTCTTGGCCCACCTGACACGGAACATCAGCACCTTCTCCCTAACATAGTCCAGCTCCCATATCTCCTCGATCCTTCCGTAGTATCTTTTCGGGACATCGTCGGTGTAGAATATCCCCGTTACCCTTGAGTTCTGGTAATCGTAGTTATTTTCCTTCTCCTCGGTGTAGAACGTGTATCCGTTGATATCGTATGCCTGATAGGTCATCAGGTTGTGCCCTGGGCCCTGTGACAACGAGAATATGAGTTTATCATCCTCCGAAGACTCGCCCTACGGTGGACTATCGAGAACCTTCTTCCTAAACCACTGTGTGAAACCGGAGTTGTGCTCTTTGATTACATCTTCCTCCGTCCTCACCAGGCTGTGGTCAGCGTACTTCTTCTTGATAAATTCTTTGTGCTCATGTATATATGGATCGACCACCTGCAGGTGTTGTAGCGTGACCAGGTTTGCTCTTTCAAAGTCCTTGGTTCGCTCCTCGAAGTCGACATGCTTTTCGCGCTGACCCTCGTGGTGACCCCATCTAGCGAGCCTCCTAAGATGCTTGTTAAATGGCAGACCGATAGGGGTCTCAGTCTGTAGAAAGTTCAAGCAGAAAGAGATGCGCTCTTCGGCCAGGAAGCCATTTTCTATGCTTCCATCTAGACGGGACCTGTTACGAACGTATCCCTTGATGTGTCCATTCATCCTTTCGAACGACATCATGATTCGCAAAAACGGAGGCCCGAGTTGGACAATATCCTCCACGACATGGAGCAGCAGATTGATACGTCCATTTTGCATCACTATTCTATGTCATAATTCACTGTTATTTATTGATATATTTCGTATTGAGAGGTGATACTTATGTTATTTCATCTGTTTTTTGCATGGTTGATGACTTTTGGAGCATGGACCGCTGCAGTCAGGATTCTGATGGAAAAGGTCTTGTTTGGAGGCAAAATTCGTGAAGATCAGAAAATCCAGGAAAATATACGGAAAATCCTATTTTTCCAGAAGACGAAGGAAGCCAGAAGGGGGCTAGAGATGGGCTACAGGGGGCCCACACCACCCCTGGCACGGGCCAGCCTAGGCCACGCCACCAGGTGGTGTGGCCGCCCTGGTCCACCCCTGACACTCCCCTCTGGCGTATATTATCCTCCTGAAACCCTAAGATTAGGGGAGCGACCACAGAAAGATTCCGCCTCAAGGGGCGAAAACATCGAGAGAGAAAGATCTCTCCAGCAGATAGATTTCTGCCGGGGGAATTTCTTCCCGGAGAGGGGAGATCGTCGCCATCAACACCACCATCAAGCTAGACTTCATCGGGATCATCATCATCACCAGCATCACCATCTCCATATTGCTGTAACTATTGCATTGAATCTTGCATAGTTCTTAGGGGAATCTTTCCCGGTGTTGATTACTCTTTGTAGTTGATGCTATTGAGTGAACCATTGAATTATTGTTTATGTTCAGATTGTTATACATCATTATTCCATCTCTGATCATGATCCATATGATGTCTTGTGAGTAGTTCGTTTTGTTGTTGAGGACATGGGAGAAGTCATGTTGTTAGTAGTGGAGTTGTGTTGAGAAAGATTCAATAGTTTGATATTTAAGTTGTGGTGTACTTCTTCTAGTGGTGTCATGTGAACGTCGACTACATGACACTTCACCTATATGGGCCTAGGGGAATGCATTGTGTATTTGGCTACTAATCGTAGGGGTTGCTGGAGTGACAGAAACATGAACCCCCGTTAGGAAACCATTGCACAAGGGACGTAAGGGTCTTAGAGTTTAAAGCTATGGTTAGGTTTCTACCTTAATTACTTTCTTGTACTTACAGATGTTTGCAAGGGTATAATCACAAGTATGTATTAGTCCTAGGAAGGTCGGTACATTAGCACAGGTTCACCCACACAACACTTAGCAAGCTAAAGAAGATTAATCAACTATATGAAGAGAAAACACTTGACAGTCTTCCCATGTGTCCTCGAGAATGTTTGGTCATCTTAAGTAATACAATCGGCTTGTCCTTTGCTGCATAAAGGATTGGGCCACTTGCTGCACTTATTCCTACTGTCTTTTATTTACTCGTACTTTGTTTACTTGCTTTATCAAAAAAACCTAAAAATCCGTTTGCTAAGTATTTGCAGAGAATTCCTGATCCATACCACTAGCCAGCACCTTGTGCTCCTCGTTGGGTTTGACACTCTTACTTATCGAAAATACTGCGATACGCCCCCTATACTTGTGGGTCATCAAGACTATTTTCTGGCGTCGTTGCCGGGGAGTGAAGTGCTATTGGAGAGTGGAACTGGTAAAGTAAACTTCTACTATGAGTATTGTTTACTTCTGTTAGTTGCTTTATTTTCGTTATGGATAATTCGCTGAGTTTCTTATTTGGTAATGCTACTACCACTACTAAGGTAGTAGATAAGCCACCACCTGCTGAGAGTGATGTTTTTAAAATACCTACAAGAATTATTGATCGTGTTATGGATAACTACTATGTTGGGGATGGAACTATCCATCCCGGTGATCATTTGCTCTTTATACACGAATTATGCGGGTTGTTCAAGTGTGCAGGTATTACTACAGATCAAGTTAAGAAGAAGTTATTCTCATTATCACTAAAAGGAAGAGCTGAGGAATGGTATAAGCTGCTAAAGAATGGTCAAGCTCTTGAATGGGAGGAAATAATACCTCTCTTTTATTCAAAGTTTTATCCTCCTAATGAGATTCATAAAGATCGGAATCAAATATACAACTTTTGGCCTCTTGATGGAGAGAGTACAGCTCAAGCTTGGGGGAGATTGAAGTTACTAATGCTCAAATGTCCCATTCATGAGCTCCTCAACAATATTATTATCAATAACTTTTATGCAAGGCTCCCTCTACACGATAAGGATTTATTGGATGCTTCTTGTGCTGGATCATTCACTCGCATGGAAGAAGAAGTTAAATGGGATCTTCTGGACCGTATTCAAGATAATGATGAAGCTTGGGAGAATGACAAAGGTAGAAAGTCAGGTATAAATTACGATTATGAATGCATTGAATCTTTTATGGGAACTGATGACTTTCAAAACATTAAAAATGCTTATGGTCTAGACTCTCAAGCTATTGCTTCTTATTTTAAGGCTTTTGCTTCCTATATAGAAGTGCCTAAAAATAAGTGGAATAAGTATCATGAACCTTATAAAGATACTGCAAAGAGTGTTCCTACAAGAAATACTGAAGTTTATACTGCTAATCATGTTTTACCTGAACCTTACATTGAGAAAATGCCTTTCAAGGAATATTCTATGATAGCTAGTATGGTTAATGAAAGTACAAATAAAGTTATTGAACCTAATAAACAAATGGTTGATGAACCTATAATAGAAAATGTGAAAGACTTTGTTACGAAATATGAAGAAGAGGGACACACTATCCTTTGTAAGGATACCTCTAATATTGTTTCACATAGTAGTGTTATGAGAGCTAGTATTCCTGTGTTTTCTGTCAGAATAAGTGATCATTGCTATGATGGTTCTTGTGATAGTTATATTGTTAAGTTTATGCATGATACTGAAAGTTACAATGAGAGAGGGAAAAGTGTTCTTATGCATCTCAATAATATCAAGTTTCCTCGTTTTATGCTGAAAGTTTTTATGTTGCACTTGTTTTGCCTTCTTATGCAAGTAGCCTCAGGTTTCAACAACTTGTTTGTTTACAAAATTCCCTTGCATAAGAAGTGGGTTAGACTTAAACGTGTATATTTTTGCTTCTTAATGCTCTCTTTCACTTCAATTCATATTCCTATGTGAGCATCATCAAAATTATCATGCCCATCTTAATGGCTATAAAGAAAGAGCTTTATGGGAGACAACCCAATTTGTTTTTGCTTTCAGTTTGTTTGTGTTTCTTTGAGTCTTGGAAGTTATTACTTCGGTAGTAACCTCTCCTTATCCGTTTTTTTGGTTTTGTGTGAAGATACCCTTAATGAGAGGGAAGTAATATTTGGGGAAGTTGCCGTCTCGAAACAGATTTTTGTGCTTCACCATAAAAATTCGTGAGAGATCTCTGTCTGTCAGATTGAGCTGTAATTTTTTGTGCTTCTGACCCAGGTTGTTATTTAACTTTCGTTAGTTTTGCACTTTTTGATTTGAGCAACAGAAGATTTTCGAAAAAATTGATCTTTACCTGCTGGTCTGTTTTGACAGATTTTGCCACTCTTGCATTTGCTTCTTTATTCGATTTCCTTTTTGAATTCTTTTTGGGTTTTCGGAAGGAGTTGCTACAGTAGCTTATGTTTTGATGGTTTTCAGTTAAAGTTGGACTCAAAAGGTTTTATCACTTCATTTATACTAATGTTGCTAATGAGAACTGTGTGAAGTTTTGTGTGAAACAAATTTCCAGGTAGTGGAGATAATGGTGTAATAAGGAAGTGAAAGGTTTTATGACTCACGTAATAAGTGTATGAAGATGAAGATATTGATGTTATTCAAGTGATGACTCTGGAAGAATCTATTAGATACCAAATTCAGAGACCTGCAGACTCTGTTTTCAAATAGGTAATAGTTCTGGTAAGAAAAGTTCCGCGAAAATACTATCCAACTATATTTTTGCAGTTTTCAGACAATAAGGAAGGCTATGAAGCGAAAGGGGGACGGGAACAGAGCCAGGGTGGCTCACACCACCCTGTGGCACGGGCCCACCCCTGGTCGCGCCACCAGGTGGTGTGGCCACTCCGGACTCCGCCTCCGACTCGTTTTCTCCCAGTAACATCCTTTTGTTATGAAACTTCGTAATATATAACCCCCCCGGATCTCCCGAGGTTCGTATATCGTGTTTTCGTCGTGTTTTCATTTCGATCTGTTTCTGCCAGGACATACTCTTTAAAGGTTTAGAAGCACAATGGTGTCCGCCAAGGATAAAGGGAAGGAGCCTATAGAGGAAGACCTCCAAGACCCCAGGAAGGAGAAGGAGTTCTGCGATAAGTACCAAGACTTGAGGAGGAAGGTGGACATGCTTCAATGGGAGAATAATAGGCTTCGCAAGATGCTAGAAGATTTCCTCATGTTAACTAAGAAAAGGATACCACCACCACCAAAGGAGTAATTCGTCATCAGGTTTGGCATACCCTTGGTTTGTTCCAAGCTTGGGGGAGTGTCGTGGTATCACATCACTATCTTCTATCTTTTTACATTTTTAGTAGAGTCATATCATGAATAGAGAAGTTATTATGTAGGATGGTTTGCATTATGGAAGTGTCCCCTCTCTCGTTAGATATGTATCCCTTGGTGTGAGTTGCCGTTATGGATTATTAATGAGAAGTTCTATCATTTACTCTTTTGCATAGCTTATATTAGTTTTAAATTCGTGGTTATATGATTGATCTTGTTGTTAGTATTGGTATCACTCTGATATCATTGAGTTAATTTAGTTGGTTTTGGCAAACCTGGCTCGGTCAGTAGCAACACTATTTTTGAGAGTTGAAAGAAAAGATAAAAGTACTCTAAAGAAAAATTATTTCATCATCTTTCTTTCTTGATTTGCTCATAAGTCTAGTATTCTCTAGTTAAGATCTTTTGTGCTTCCAAGGAAGATTGCATGTTTGTTTTTATCAATTGTATGTTTGTTTGTTTCCTTCAATTCTTATACTTGCTATCCAGCCTTGCTAGCCAAAAACCTGTATTGAGAGGGAATTCTTCTCGTGCATCCATTCCTTAAACCAAACCCATGCCCTTTGTGTCCACCATACCTACCTATTAGCATTATTGCTATTCCAAGTAAATTCTTGTTTTATCTACCTCCCAAATTAAACTTGTTATGTGAAAATTAGTGATTAAAGCTCTCACGAACTTGATGGCACACTTTACTTTCTTGCATTTAATAAACTTGAACCATTGGGTCCTTCTTTGTTGCGTATATGCTTGCGCTTTATGAGTTGAAGTTAGCAGAACCATGTATCATGGGGAATGCTTTCAACACTGCCATGGTACTTTGTACCTAGTTGATATCATGATTCTTTTGCCTATGGATCCCGACGGTGTGAAATAAAAGTGGAACTTGTAAGATCATGGAGTTTATATGTGTGTTAGAGAAACGCCTGGGCCGCTAGCCTAAGCCATGCCTAATCATGGTGGAAACTTGCAGCATAACTATAGTGAGAATTCTATGAAGCATCCTCAATAAAAACCTATGCAAATAGCAAATAAAAAGATCGCTGAGATGCTCACTGTCTGCTTGCCTTGTCATTTTGATTATGGGATAGCTCCTGTGCCATGTGCAAGGGGTACCCCGTTGGCGGTTCTCAATGATACACATGTATTTACAATGACAAGAGCTTACTTGTGACTAAAGTTGAGTAGCATGAGGTTCGGTACTCGTAAGTGAGGGGCATGAAATTTCAACTTATAACTTGTCAAGCATATCCTCTTAGTTGTGTCACTTTAACCTTAATCACCAAAAGATGCCTATGATAGGGGCAATGAGAGATGAAAGCTAGTAAGTATCATAATTTTTGGGAGCTCTTTATGAGACCTGCAATCCCTGCTTCCCTCTGCGAAGGGCCTTTATTTTACTTTTTAGTTGAGTCAGTAAACATATTCCCTTCTATCTCAGCAAGTATTTTGAGTTGTTGTGTTTCATTCATTCATATGATGATTTATTCAGTCATGTTTCTTATGTTCCTTGTTTTGCACATTGCTCTTATCTTGATGTTTACTACTTTGAAAGCTATCATTGAAAAACCAGTTATTTGTGAACTCTAGCAAATTATCAACTATTCTTCGACCAAGAGCTAAGTTTGCCATTACCAATTATGATTCACTTTATGTATCTTTATTGTGTTTCCTTTACTCGTTGCAAGTTGAGTTATATAATAGTGAGTTGTCTTCTATTATGATCTATGTATTGATAAATGTGATCTTTCTTGTCCGTATTCTTTTATCAACACTTCACTCCATAAACCCGAGGCCATGTTTATTGAGCTCAGTTTCGCTTGGGGACAAGCGAAGTCTAAGCTTGGGGGGAGTTGATACGTCCATTTTGCATCACTATTCTATGTCATAATTCACTGTTATTCATTGATATATTTTGTATTGAGAGGTGATACTTATGTTATTTCATCTGTTTTTTGCATGGTCGATGACTTTTGGAGCATGGACCACTGCAGTCAGGATTCTGATGGAAAAGGTGCTGTTTGGAGGCAAAATTCGCGAAGATCAGAAAATCCGGAAAAATATACGAAAAATCCTATTTTTCTAGAAGACGAAGGAAGCCAGAAGGGGGCTGGAGATGGGCTATAGGGGGCCCACACCACCCCCTGGCACGGGCCATCCTAGGCCGCGCCACCAGGTGGTGTGGCCGCCCTGGTCCACCCCTGACACTCCCCTCTGGCGTATATTATCCTCCTGAAACCCTAAGATTAGGGGAGCGACCACAGAAAGATTCCGCCGCCTCTACGGGGCGGAAAACATCGAGAGAGAAAGATCTCTCCAGCAGATAGATTTCTGCCGGGGGAATTTCCTCCCGGAGAGGGGAGATCGTCGCCATCAACACCACCATCAAGCTAGACTTCATCGGGATCATCATCATCACCAGCATCACCATCATCACCATCTCCATATTGCTGTAACTATTGCATTGAATCTTGCATAGTTCTTAGGGGAAACTTTCTCGGTGTTGATTACTCTTTGTAGTTGATGCTATTGAGTGAACCATTGAATTATTGTTTATGTTCAGATTGTTATACATCATTATTCCATCTCTGATCATGATCCATATGATGTCTTGTGAGTAGTTCGTTTTGTTGTTGAGGACATGGGAGAAGTCATATTGTTAGTAGTGGAGTTGTGTTGAGAAAGATTCAATAGTTTGATATTTAAGTTGTGGTGTACTTCTTCTAGTGGTGTCATGTGAACGTCGACTACATGACACTTCACCTATATGGGCCTAGGGGAATGCATTGTGTATTTGGCTACTAATCGTAGGGGTTGCTGGAGTGACAGAAACATGAACCCCCGTTAGGAAACCATTGCACAAGGGACGTAAGGGTCTTAGAGTTTAAAGCTATGGTTAGGTTTCTACCTTAATTACTTTCTTGTACTTACAGATGTTTGCAAGGGGTATAATCACAAGTATGTATTAGTCCTAGGAAGGTCGGTACATTAGCACAGGTTCACCCACACAACACTTAGCAAGCTAAAGAGAATTCCTTATCCATACCACTAGCCAGCACCTTCTGCTCCTCGTTGGGTTCGACACTCTTACTTATCGAAAATACTGCGATACACCCCCTATACTTGTGGGTCATCACAGATGAATCATGACATCGAAGAATGCGGGAGGGAAGTAGATCTCGAGCTCGCATACTATCACCACGATCTCCTCTTGTAGCCTCGTGAGCTGCTTAATGCCTATCGACTTCCGAGAAATAACGTCGAAAAGTTGCAGAGGCCAAACAGCGTTTCACGGACGTGCTTGTCCATTATCACTCGGATCGCAACCGAAAGTACCTGCATCATCAGCACGGCGACACCGTGAGACTTCATCCCACTGAAGCGCTGCTTCGTCTCATCTAGCCATCTGCTTATCTTCCCCGCGTAACCGTTTGGAAATTTGACTCCGAGGAGGCACTTCATAAACTGTGTAGCCTCCGCCTTGCTTAGAGTGAAGCACGTGGCCTTGAGCTTAACTTCGGCCTTCTTGACCTTTTTGCCCTTGAAACGACGACTATTCTGCGTTTCCGTCTCCTCCTCCTCCAATTGATCACCGGCTTCATCGTCACTAGGTGGTGGTTGAAGGTCTTTCCTGATGCCCATATGCTTCAGTCACTCCTTTGGTCTTGTCGGTGTTAAGGATGGTGGCAAGCAGAATCTCCCCCAGGTTTTTTGTGATATGCATGAGATCAAGGCTATGAGGCACGCGAAGGAGCTTCCAGTATGGCAAGTCCCAGAAAACAGACCTCGCCTTCCAAACCCTCAACAGCGGCTCTGGCTTCTTTTGGTTCTTTCCTGGCGTAGGGCACTCATTCCAGTTTTTCAAGAGCTCATCGATTTCTGCGTCGCTTGATGTCTACGCACTTCTATTCTTGTAGACAGTTGTTGGGCCTCCAAGTGCAGAGGTTTGTACAACAGCAGCAAGTTTTCCCTTAAGTGGATTACCCAAGGTTTGTCAAACTCAGGGAGGAAGTGGTCAAAGGTATCCCCTCTCAAGCAACCCTGCAATCAAGATACAAGAAGTCTCTTGTGTCCCCAACACACCCAATACACTTCTCAGGTGTATAGGTGCACTAGTTCAGCGAAGAGATAGTGAAATACAAGTGGTATAGATAATTATAAGTGGTAACAGTGATAGAAAATAGCTTGATGGCGTGGAAAAGACTAAAGTAAAACTGAAATAAAGGTAGAGGCAAGCAAACATGTAATAGATCTAATAGCAAACGGTGTTTCAGTGCTTAGAAACAAGGCCTAGGGATCATACTTTCACTAGTGAACACTCTCATATAAATATATTCTTCTTTATGATACTACGCTGAACTACTCTGCGGTTGGACACTCTAATCGTTAGTAGGGCTATAACAGCACACCTCAAAGTTCATCTTTCCCATGTAGAAAACCCCACACTGTCACGTTGAGCACTAGATGGTACTTACTAGCTTTCAGCTCTCATTGCCCCTATCATAAGCATCTTGAAGTGATTAAGGTTAAAGTGAACAAACTATGGAGTATATGCTTGACAAAGTATAAGTTGGAAATCTCATGTCCCTTGAATACGAGGGCCGCTCCTCATGCTACTCAAGTTTAGTTACCGGTAAGTTCTTGTCATAGTAAGTACATGTGTATCATAGAGAACCGTAGCAGGTACCCTTGCCTGATGATACGGAAGAATCCCATATCAAAATGACAAGGCAAGCAGACAACGAGCATCTCAGCAATCTTCTTATTTACCATGAGAAAATGGTGCTTTTTTCTCTCTTTCCTCTTTTCCCATATCCCTTTTTTTTCTTTTTCTCTTTTTTTCTCTCAATATCTGACTCTCTTTTTTTATAAGAAGAGTGCTTCATAGATAGCTCATTATGGTTATGCTGCAGGTTTCCACCATGACAGCATGGATTAGACCGGCGGCCCAGGCGTTTCTCTAACACACATACATAACTCCATGGATTTACAAGCTCCCATTTCATTTCACACCGACGACATCCATAGACAAAAGAGCATGATATTAACTAGGTACAAAGTACAAGTGTAATGTTGAAAGCGTTTCCCATGACATCATGATTCTGCTAATCCCCAACATATAAGTGCAAGCATATACAACATAGACGACACAATGGTTCAAGTTTATTAAGGGCAACAAAAGTGAAGTGTGCCATCAAGTTCGTGAGAGCTTTAATCACTAGTTTTCTCATAACAAGTTTAATTCGGAAGGTAGATAAAAACATGAATATACTTGGAATCAGCAACAGCGATGGAGATGGTGGTGGAGATCGATGGAGATGGCTTGAGGGGTGCCGGAACAGAGACTTTCTGTCCCCCGAATCTCCCCTTCGGTGGCGGTGGCGCTATAGAACTTTTCGTGGCTGGAGGCTTGACGATTTAGGGGTTTTGCATCGGGAGGCATCTTATAGGCGAAGAGGCAAGATCGGTGGGCAGCCAGGGGGCCCACACCATGCCCTGGCGCGGCCAGGGGGACCCGCGCCTAGGGGTGGTTTGGCCACCCTATGGCCCCTTCGTCTCTCCTTCTGGCTCCATGAATCTTCCAGGAAAATAACGACTTTGGCTTTTGTCCGGTCCAATTCCAAGAATATTCATTTTCTGACTTTCTGGAACCAAAAACAGCAGAAAACAGGCAACTAGCACCGTGGCATCTTGTTAATAGGTTAGTCCAAGAAAGTGTGTAGAAATACTCCAAAGTTGGAACAAAACACAAGAAAGTAGATAAAACCAAGCATGGAACATCAAAAATTATGGATATGTTAGCAACATATCACCGCTCCTATGTATGGCATTCCTCAGAGCTCGACTGTCCCGTCGAACAGATGGGACAACTTTCTCCAGGCGTGATTCTTCGGAAGCCACCTTCGAGACCCCTGGTACACGGTTTTCCCGGAATCGGGATCTTTCTGTAGCTGGCGATATGTTGTATTATCCTTGCACCTAACACATGCAAAGAATCCTTGGATCACCTGCCCCGCGAAGTATCCGTAACCAGGATAGTCTTGCATCGTCGTGATCACCGCCACTCTCATATCGAAATATTCTTGTGTGGCGGCGTCCCACTTACGGGCTCTGTATTCCCATAGCGTGGCCAACTCCTCTTTCAACAGCGTGAGATACAGATTGATGTTTGTACCAGGCTGTTTTGGCCCTTGAACTAGCATACTCATGGTTACGTACTTCTTCTTCATGCACAGCCAGGGGGAGGCTATAGATCCATACAAACACGGGCCAGGTGCTACGTGCGCTGCTCTGGCTTCCGAACGGATTGAGTCCATCGGTGCTCATGCTCAGCCTGAGGTTCCTTGACTCTTTCCTGAACCGTTGGTAATATTCAAGGTCCAACGCCTTCCACTGGTTAGCATACGAAGGGTGCCTCAACATTTCCTCCCTTTCTAGATCTTCGTCTTCTGGCCTCTTTCTTTCCGCGTTCCAGTGCATCATATGTGCTTCCTTAGGGTCCGCAAAATACCGCTGTAGACGAGGAGTTAGAGGAAAGTACCACACCACTTTTCTAGGAACTTTCTTGGTCCCTCTCTTGTATCGAGAGGTCTTGCACACCGGACACGTGGTCTTCACGTCCTCGCCCCAGTAGATGATGCAATCATTTATGCAGACATGGTATTTCATGTGCGGTAGATCGAGAGGGCACACAACTTTCTTGGCCTCAACAATACTAGTCGGACATGTGTTCCCCTTGGGAAGACGATCATGCCAGAATTCCATGTTATCGTTGAAGCATTCGTCGGTCATTTTGTGTTTTGCCTTCATCTATAGAGTCGTTACATTCAGACGGGTATCCCCGTCATTGCATCCGTTAAACAGTGGAGTAATCGTGTCTTTCTCCATTTGCTCTAGCTTAGCTTTCTCTCTAGCGGCGGCTCTGGCGTTACTCGTCTCCCTGAGAAGCAGTTCTTGGTAATGAGGGTCTCGCAACCAGCTTGAATCATGCCCGACACCTTGATCTTCATGTTCCTGCCCGGTGCCACCTTGATTATCTTCATGTTCATGCCTAGCGCCATCTGCTTGATCTTCATCATGTTCATGCCCGATGCCACCTTGTTCTTCATGATCACCTGCCCCACCGGCATCTTGATCTTCGTCTTCACCATTATTGACATCCTCGTCATCATCTTCGTCATCACGTATCCACCGAGTGTAGCCATCCATGAAACCTCGCCGGAGTAGGTGCGACTCCAGCATTCCGTAATCATGCTTTATCAAATACATCAGTTTGCAGTCGTGACACGGACATCTTATCTATGTCGGCCCTCGCGCATCTCATCCACCTATCCACGAGGGGTGTGCTCAGTGGTCGGACCATGGTCGCATGTGTGGTATACAAAGAGCAAAAGAATAATTAGAGCATGGACGTCAAGATCGCCGGAAAAAATCGGCATGACCTCCCCTAAAAAGAGAACATCCGCCGGGGGTGCCAGAAATTTGCCGGAACGGAAATGAATCGACATTCCGGTGAAACATTGGCAACCCAAAATGAAATACCTACACAAAACAAAGGAAGCACACAACACAATCTAGTCGGTGTCACCGACAACACGCATACATGCAACAAATGCCTTCACGCTTCCTCCAACGATGACTAGGAGTACAAGAGCCGGAGGAGAAGTAAAGTGAGATCTTGTAGATCTAGAAGTGCAAGATCTTTCACTTACATATGTGTGTCAACCAGTAGAGGTTTGGCAAAGATTCTATGGTGAAACAATGGAGAAAATAAGTATCTTTGTGTGGAGGAGAAAATAACAAGTGAGAGAGAGAAGTGAGTGGGGTGCATGTGCATGCATGGCAAAAAGGTGGCAAGATTACTCGAGTCGTATCCTAGAAAGTATGCACCTTGTATACATAGAATACCTGAGGCGCATATACCAGATGTGCCTCGAGTGTCTGGCGCCTGCCACACTCCGGGCCCACATCACTTACTTGAGGCGCATCTCACAGTAATGCGCCTCCACTACTGAGAACTACTAGAGGCGCATATTGTCCGGTGTGACTCCTACATTGTCGTACCTACCACCACTGGGCCCGCCCACTTTACTCGAGGCACATCTGCCCCGTATGCGCCTCAAGTAGTTAAACTACTCAAGGCGCATATCGAGTATATGATCTGGTCCGTATATACAATATAGGAGACGCATCATTTAGTAATGTGCCTCAAGTATTAAAATACTAGAGTCACACCGATTAGACATGCGCTTGTATATATAGTGGAGGCGCATATTTTAAGGATGCGCCTCCTATAAGCATGTTTCCTATAGGATTTTCCCTAGTAGTGGACCTTGTTGTCCACAAGGTAGTTGATATCTTCCACCAGTAAGCGTAGAGACATGAGACGCTCATTATCACATGCCTAACCTCGAAGATCGCCTTCATCTACTCGTAGTTGGGAATGAGCTTATTGAGAAAATCATTGTGCTTCAAGGAAGACTAAGATTTAGAAAAAATGGTGTTAGTTCAGCTCACTAAGAAGGGAATGAACAAGTATGCATCCTAACCATGAGGTGTGTAATAACCTTGTCGTTGTCCATCATGAAGGTCGTGCTCTCCTTGCAAAATTTCACTTCCTTCAACCTCCATAATCATGCACAACAACATCCACTTACTTCTCCACTTCCTCATGTGGTCGTAAAGCTAAGTAGGGATGAATGTAAGGCTTGTGTAGTCAAGAACAACATTGCAAACACTCTACAGTTGTTCTTTGAAGCCTTTCGAACACTCTATCCCGCTCCTGACTTACTCGCAAACCTTATTGAGGGCGAACTCTGATGGATCAAAATTTGCATTATCAGGCTGTATCCAGGATAAATCATACTTCACTGAGGAAGCAAACAAATCGTGAGAAGGCTAACACATTATGCATTAAACTATCATGACAATGTGGTTGCACATGTCTTATAATCAATCTCTAACAAGGAAGCACACACATGTTGGCAGATCAATGACAAAATTAAGGCAAAAGGTTTCTTACAGGCAAAGGAGCGGGATTTAACACTAATGTCGAGGAAGAGGTGGATGCCAACATGACCGCCGTGGTTGTGCTCGATGGATAAGAAGGCATGATCACCATCGTTGTGCTCGACACAGGAGAAGGCAGGACCACCATCGATGTTCTCGGCGGCGAAGAAGGCATGACGACCTACACATAATTTAACACCTAAACCATGGAGCTGAAATACTACATCTACCATCATGAATCCTTCCTATGGTAAGCATTGAACTACTAGGTATGCATATAGCCTAAATCAGTCAAGCAATACAGATCTACGAACATCTAGAACTCTTATAGACCTAATCTACCACATCCAAGGTTAAAGGTTTCTTACAGACAACGGAACAGGATTCAACACTACACAGGTCAGCGAAGATGGAGAAGGCACACCGACGTCAACCGACACCGAGATCTTGGTCCAAGTCGGTTGAAAGATCACGGATGTCGCCTAGAGGGGGGTTAATAGGCGGTTTAAAACTTTTACGAGAGGGGCTTGACAATGGTGGAATAAAACTAGTGTTTTCTTTTGTCAAGCACAAAGCCTAGAAATGCTATGGTTCACCTATGTGCACAAACAACTTATGCTAAGCAAGACAAGCAACAATGTGATAGAAAGATAGATTACTTCAAGCACGAATGCTATCACAATGAAAAGTGCATAAGTAAAGAGCTCAGGTATAGAGATAACCGAGGCACGCGGGGACGACGATATTTTACCGAGTTCCTCCCAACAAGGGAGTACGTCTCATTGGAAGGGTGGGCGGTACTAAGACCACCAATGCCACAAGAGGCCTCACTCTATTCTCCCCGAGCACCCACCACGCGGCAAGCACCCGTTCCACTATGGGACACTTGAGGGCGGTCACCAAACCCATACAAGATTGGGGCTATCTCCACAACTTAATTGGAGGCTCCCAATAATCACCACCAAGGCCACAATCTTGGGGAGAGCTTCACAACTTAATTGAAGGCCCAAAGAACTCGCCACAAAGGCCACACAACCGTCTAGGGTTCCAAGAACCCAAGAGTAACAAGCTTCTTGATTTTGCTAACCAAATCCTTCGAGGAGAACTCAAACCGATACACCTAATGCAAATGGCAAGAACACCACAAAGATGCTCCAATCCTTCACTCTCAAATTCCAACAAAGCTACTAAAACTATTTGGGGAATAAGAGAGGAAGAACACAAGAGGAAATCCACAAAAGAATCCCCAAGATCTAGATCCCAAGATGTTCCCCTCACATAAAGGAGAGATGGCTTGGTAGAGATGTAGATGTAGATCTTCCCTTTCAAATCCCCCAAAAAGATTCAAGAAATATGGGAGGGATTAAGAGTATTTGCAAGCTCTTGAAGGTAGAAATAATGGAGGAGAGAGAGAGCAAGCAACCAGCCCAAGGAGGAAGAAGGGGGATTTTATAGGTCCCCCCACATCAACTAGCTGTTGCAGAGCACTTACCCTGGAGTTTCCGGCCTTTAGGACCGGAGTCTCTGGCCCCCAGGACCGGAGTCTCCGGGGTCTAGACTCCGGCCAGGACTCCGGGCAAGCTCCAGATGCTCCTAGTACACCCCCCGGAGTCTGGGCTGGAATTTGGGCTGGAGTCTCCGCCCCCCCGGAGTCTCCGATCCTCACAAATCTAACAAAAACACCGATACGAAAACAATCATAACTTTTCCATTCGGACTCTGATTTTGATGATCTTGGGCTCGTTTCGAAGAGGAGAACAAGTTCTACAAGATTATGTTGGGAACCATCATAGTCCACCAAGGTAGGATAGAACATAATGATGAAAGGTTTAACCTATCTATAAAAGACATACAGGTAAAACCTCCAACATCGAAAACACAATAGAGAATGCATATGAAGTCCGTTATCGATGAACTTGATCTTATCGTGGATATTAACACAAGATCTAAATCCTATCATGGATATGAACCAAATAGGAACCAAGGAAGATGATGCCAAGTATGCAAATGTTTGAGCTCTCTTTGAAGGATATGATCAATTTACTCACTCGAGAGCCCCTCTTGATAGTACGGTTATCTACCCTAAACCCGGTCTCCCAACAACAACATGAGACCGGCAAATGGGAAAACCTATCAAGATAATACCTTTGCCTTGACCAATCCACTTGAGATCAATGTAGATGATATTTTCCTTCTGAAGATGGACACCTTGCTTGATTGCTCTTCCTTGAGCATGAATGATGAAGACTTGAAACATGCTCCCCCATACACCATGGGGAAACCTCTTCTTTGACCTTGTCTTCATCGATCCATGATCACCGAGGATGGCAAGCTTGAAGCATGAGATCTTCTAGATATGGTGACTCTTGAGCTTGCACAACATTTCTTCTAACTCCAATTGGACGATGTCTTGAAGATACACATGAGGAACTCCATCTACTTATTCAAGACAAACTTGATCTTCTTTTCTTTATTCTTCTTATTCTACAAGATTCCAATAGGCCAAAAGCCCTTGGACAATGATTCTTATTCATTTATTATACCTTGAAGCCAACACATGCTCCAAGCAATGCCAATGGACAATTCCTACAAGTGCAACTTAATGCAAACATTAGTCCATAGAGATTGTCATTAATTACCAAAACCACACATGGGTGCCCACATGCTCTTTCAATATCCCCCATTTTGGTAATTGATGGCAATCCCTTTGGGAGGGTTTATATAATGAATTTAACGAATAAAATGGTATCACCAATATCAAATACTACACAAGTATGTGATATTGGTACCACCACCATATATAGAGCAAACTCCCCCACAATCTATGCATGTGTGATGAACTTGAATTTCATTGCATATGTTGCCAATCATTATCATTGGTGGAGTTTCCTCTATATAAACCACATGCTAAGCAACACAAAGAAGCATAAACCAACTTCCCTTAAACACTCTAAAACTTCTCCCCCATTGGAATTGATTGCCGAAATGGGTGACAAGTTCTAGAAGGCCAATATATTGATAGTTCCTCCAAAGGTGTGCATTCACACATATCCAATGATGAATACTTGGGAGGACGTAGAACTATATTGAGGACCCATGATTACTAAAGAATTAAAAAAGAAGCATCAACAAATGACGCAAGCAATCACAAGATCCGACAAACCAATTGAAAACAACAAATGAGTCCAAAATGGAAACAACAAGATATTATGATAAGATCAAATGAGTGTTTTAAATAAAAATAGAGAAGCTCCCCAAGATTTGTGCACAGATAGAATAGTTGCATTTGAATACATCATGCACAAATATGGAATCCTCGCTCCCCCATAAGCATTTAAACACAACAAATGAGAAAGAAGACAAATGAGCATTATTAAATGAATTAGAGGAGCTCCCTAAAGATTATGCACCAATTATGATAAGTGCATTTGGGAACAAAGTGCATAATCATGGAATCCTCACTCATCCAAATTCATTTAACAATACAAGGCATGAGAGAACAAATATGAGTGCCCAAAGATACAAACAAAAGGAACAAGCACTCATAGGCAAATAAATTTGGAAGCCACCAAAGAATTAAAAAGAAATAAAGGGTGGTATCCAAGGAATAAATAATCTCAACTAAGAATAATATTCTCTTATGTGTATAAGTTTCTAAGCGGAATGCATCACAAATACATATGTCCACAAAGAAACATGCACACATAAACAACTCAAGAAAGCACATGAAAACCAAAATGAAGTCATAACATATGCCAATAAGATTTTTGCTTGTAAGCATGGCCAAAGGCACGATTTTATCTTATTGTTCATTAATGAACTTCAAACACCAACACACTACATACATTACAACAATCACCAAGGGAAAAGGATATGGTTGGAATATATGGAGAAAGGCAACAAGTATCACAAAGGAAAAAAACAACTAGCAAAATCTCACTATTGCACGTGAGAGAAGTTGAGGAAAGGATATGCAATAAAATTGCTAGATTGACATATTTGGGATTGGTGAATCATATGCATTACTTTTTATAGTACCAATTATATGCACTCATCTCAACTTACACACATCTGCAATAAGTAGTTCTCTTAAAACCAATGCTAGAACCACAACAAATACAAATACAAAAAATCATGCTAGAAGGGAACCCACAAAAAGTTGGAAGCAAGATATATGAGCATGAGAAAGAGATACTTGTTACCGAGATATAATTGGTAAGATGTAGAGGATATGAATTCGTTGATCATCCTATAGCTTGCCTCCAATTTCCATGTAAGCAACATTTCTTAAAAAATGAGGGACAGGCATCCAATATATCTCCAATGTACCTAAAACATATTTAAGTACAAAATGGTCCCCCGACTCATTGGGTCCAAAGTAGTTAGAGAAACTACAATACATAGGAGAGACTCCACATAAATATGTGCATATTGATATGAAATTGAATTTCATGCACAACTTAGCCGATGGGATTTGATGGAGTTTCCCCTATATATTGGATCATAGAAAGCAAGCATGCCATAATATAAACATGTAGTAAATATGCATGCATAAGGCTTTCAAGAACCAACAAGGGGATACAATTTGAACAAAAACACCAAGTAAATCGAGATGGCACACATAAGAGTGTGAGACGACAAAAGGTGTCCAAATTGTATCAAAGAACCAATTCAACACATGAATGATCACAAGTTCAACAAATGAACAAGACAAAAGTCAAAGAGCAAAACATAGATAAAACACAAATGCTCTAGGATTTATCTCATTCTAAATGGTCAAAACACGAAATAAGGAATGAGACAAAACCAACTCCCCAAAAGAGCAAGGTTCCAACAAATGAACCAAACTCTCCACACTTTTCATGATGGCACAAAATACCAAAATGAAAAGATTGAACTACCAAGCACATGAAACATAATATGGATCAAACGATGAAACATAAAAAGGAGTGTTCTAGATAATATAGAAGAGCTCACCCATAAGTAGTACATTATATAGAATTTTGCTTTTAAATGCAAAATGCACACAAATGGGATCATCACTAGTACCTACATGAAATAAAACACAAGAGGATACCAATAAAATAATAAGACCCATAAGAGGCAAGGAAAGCTTGGGAGACAACACAAAACATTTTCTTGGCAATATATAGAACAAAATTAAGCAAAGTCCAAAGTGAATATTATCAATAAATTCTACCACAAATATAGTACTAATTGTCCAAGGACAAGAAGTATTGGGAATAATCTTCCCGAGGTAGTTCACAAGGATATCCAAGATCATATTCACACTAAGAAGCATATAACAAAGTATAAGAATTAAGCTTGATGCTTCAAAAGAGATTCTTGGTAGCTTCCAATAGTCACACAATCACTAGTGATTAGAGTAACTTAACGCTAATGGTTTCCATGTGGATATAGAGATACAAATATGAGGAAACACATACCAAGAAACACTCTCACAAACAAGATCCAAAAGATGAGAAACAAAGGCATTGAACTTGTTTGAGCAAATGTGTCACACGGGAGCTAGATAATTATCAATATCAATTCTAAGTGACACAACCTCGAATTTTAACCTTTTCTAGGCTTGTAATATGCACTAAGCATATGACTCCCCCATAATATGAATAACAATAAATCTCAACATGAGGCAAAAGAATCCAAATAGAGATAATTAATGGACATTATAGAACTTAAATTTCTCATGACAATCATACCACATAGAGACTACATAATATTGCTAAATATTAGCTAAGTGGTATTACTCATGTACACACATTTTTAGGATTATGGAATGCCCAAGCATAGCACTCCCCCAAAATGGGATAGTCCATTAATATCTCACAAGAGCCAAAAAGATATCAATTTAATTCAATAATAGCTCCAAAACAATAAACACACATACATGGTGTGCAAACCAACAAACACAAATAAACTTGATAACCCAAGATAAGTAAGTGGTAAGCACAACATATACAAAAACATGCAAGGTACAAAACCAACACATACACAAGGGGAAAGTAACTTTCAATGTAATGAGTTAAGCACATGTTACCGCAAGGAGGAACATTGGAAATATAATAGAGGCAATATAATCCACATGACTTGGCTTGACAGATATAATAGATGAAGATCCCTCAATTCTTCATGATGAAACCAAGTCTCCAATGTCCTCCAAAATCACCTATTGATCAAGTTTTGCCTTGTTGGTCCCCAACCAAGTTGGGTCCTAATAAGAAGTTAGTCACAATAGGCTTGGCAACCCAAATGGTTCTTTTATTGACACCACATGGAGAACCAACAAATTTGGCAAACACATTGCCAACCTCATCCTTACAAAGAGAATAATCATCATTAATCAAGATAGGGTTGGATGAGGAGATACGACTAGTGCATGAGGAAGAAATGTGCCCCTTCTCGCAACAAATTTAGCAAGTTCTTGTCTTGCTGGCTTTCTTCTTAGGTGATGCCACAACTTGAGGAAGAGATCGAGTAGTCCTCTTAGGAAGAGGCCCATCTACAACTTGAGGTAGAGATTGAGGTCGCTTCCCATGTTTCTTCACACCAAGAGGCGTCTTCTTCAATGGGCAAGATCTAACATGATGCCCTTCTTACTTGCACTTGAAGCAAATAATGTTGGCCGGATACTTTGCTTGATCTTGGCCATTCTTCTTGTTGCCCTTGTGCTTCAACTTGTTAGTGGACTTGTTCTTGATATTGGAGTTGAATTCAAGTCCACTCTTGTCATTGGGGGGATTTTGCCACACTCAAGATGTGGTTGAGTGTGGCCTTCCCTTTATGACCCTTTTTCAAATCATTCTTCAAAGAAGTGACTTGAGCCTTGAGCTATCAAATTTTCTCTACATGGTTAGTGTCAACAACAATAGTATTAG
This sequence comes from Avena insularis, assembly GCA_023614405.1. Taxonomy (NCBI): domain Eukaryota; kingdom Viridiplantae; phylum Streptophyta; class Magnoliopsida; order Poales; family Poaceae; genus Avena; species Avena insularis. The sequence goes on along the minus strand of CM042696.1, from coordinate 203,712,307 downwards.
AGGAAGTAGAATTTTCATGGTTAGAGCAATGAGGCACGGAATGCAATTCATCACAAGATATAACATGGTTATGCAAGGATGAATTACAAGGACTAGCACATGGAAATATCACATTAGGAATAGAAGTAGTGCTAATGTCCACATGAGGCCCACTAGATGTTACCTTTGATACAATGGCCTCATGAGCAAACTTTAGCCTATTATGGGAGACTAGTAGATCCTCATGCAAGCTTGAGAGCTTAACATGACTTTCCTCCAATATCCCATATTTGCTAGTTAGCAAAGCAAGTTGAGCTTTTAGCTCAACATTCTCCTTCAGCATTGATGCTTCACAAGACATAGAGTTAGTAGCACAATCATCATCAATAATAGCAAGAGGTGAGGGCAACTTTGCAAGCTCTTTTGAATATGAAGCTTTAAGTTGCTCATGTGACTCGGTGAGTTTGATGAGCTCACTCTTAATGACCCAAGAGCCATTTTCGAGGTGCTTAAAATCCTCAACAAGTTTAGCATGGGCAACTATGAGTTCATAATTTTAAGTTTTGAGAACATTTGCCACCGCAAGTTCTCCATCATGGTTTTACTTTACTCTAGATAGTTCTAGAGCAAAGGTCTCCTCAAGAGATTCTTTGGTGGTTTGTTCTTCTTCAAGGGAGCTCTCTAGATAAGCAATCTCGTTAGCATACTCACGCTCATGTTCATTATTTTGGAAAATAATATTTTCTTGCCCCTCAATAAGTTTCTTGCCTTCAAGAGCACAAGTCAAGATTTCAACAAATTTGGCGGAAACAATTTTATTTCTATGAAGAGCGAGAAAGACAGTCTCTCCCATCTCTTAGATGGAGGTAATATCATAATCAACTAGATGATCATCATCATTATCATTATCAACATCATCATCATGAGATACACTAGGATCCAAAGAGGTTACCTTTGTTCCCTTAGCAATAAAGCATATATGAGAATCGGAAGAAGGTGATGATGAGATTGCATTTGTAGATCCATTCAAAATATTGTCTTGGCCCATAACATCTTTGTTTTCCTCTACATGGTTAGCAATACAAGCACTAGAGGAAATAGAAGCATTTTTTTATCATGGCAACAAGACAAAGCAAGCATATCATCATGTGAATTATTCAAGCCATTTCTACATGATATGCAAGGACTACCAACACTAGCACATGAGGAGTTTTGAGTGCTACAAGTGTTAGAGTCCAAATATAGACCATTGCAACTAGATAGAGATGAAGGATTACAAATAGTAAGAACATTATCCATATTGCAATTTCTATCACCACTCACCATATAATTACCTTATAAAAAATGACATGTAGGTGAAGTGGTAGAAGATGAGAACTCATCACGGCCAAAGGTGGAGGGAATACAATCATCCTCAATAATGTTGGACCCATTATATTTGTCTTGAAGTTTGGTCCATATCTCGTGAGCACTCCGATAAGGAATGATTGAAGAAATAACTACATTGCTCACAACAAGTAAAAGCATTTTAGTAGCTTGAGCATCTATATAAGAGTTCATCTTCTCCTCTAAAGATTCGTTTTGGGGATTCATAGGAGAAGAGAAACCCATATATAGAATTCCCTCAATAGATGGGTGAATGTCCCGAAAGTAATCTAGCATGCGAGATTTCCAAACACCATAATTTGTGCCATCGAATATATAAAAGCAATCATGCACTACTTCACTAGACGACATCTTTACTCTCAAGGTGGTGAAGCCTAAAAGCGAGAGACCTCACTCTGATACCAATTGAAAGATCACGAATGTCGCCTAGAGGGGGGTGAATAGACGGTTTACAAATTTTACGAGAGGGGCTTGACAATGGCGGAATAAAACTAGTGTTTTCTTTTGTCAAGCACAAATCCTATAAATGCTATGGTTCACCTATTTGCACCAACAACTTATGCTAAGCAAGACAAGCAACAATGTGATAGCAAGATAGATTACTTAAAGCACGAAGGCTATCACAATGTAAAGTGCATAAGTAAAGAGCTTGGGTATAGATATAACCGAGGCACGTGGGGACGTGATATTTTACCGAGTTCCTTGATACGTCCATTTTGCATCACTATTATATATCATAATTTACTGTTATTCATTGATATATTTCATATTAAGGGATGATACTAATGTTATTTCATTTGTTTTTGCATGGTTGATGACTTTTGGAGCACGAACCGTTGTAGTCAGGATTCTGATGGAAAAGGTGCTGTTTGGAGGCAAAATGCACGAAGATCAGAAAATCCGAGAAAATACATGGAAAATCCTATTTTTCCAGAAGACGAAGGATGCTAGAAGGGGAGGCTGAGATGGGCCACAGGGGGCCACACCACCCCTTGGAGCAGGCCAGCCTAGGCCACGCCACCAGGTGGTGTGGCCGCCCTGGTCCACCCCTGGCTCTCCCCTCTGGTGTATATTATCCTCCTGAAACCCTAAGACTCGGGCAGCGACCACAGAAAGATTCCGCCGCCTCTGCGGGGCGGAAAACACCGAGAGAGAAAGATCTCTCCGGGAGACAGAATTCTGCCGGGGGAATTCCTTCCCAAAGAGGGGAGATCATCACCATCAACACCACCATCAACCTGGACTTCATCGGGATCATCATCATCATCACCATCATCACCACCAGCACCATCATCACCATCTCCATATCGATGTAACAATTGGGTTGAATCTTGCATAGTTCTTAGGGGAAACTTTCCCGGTGTTGATTACTCTTTGTAGTTGATGCTATTGAGTGAATCATTGAATTATCGTTTATGTTCAGATTGTTACACATCATTATTCCATCTCTGATCATGATACATATGATGTCTTGTGAGTAGTTCATTTTGTTCTTGAGGACATGTGATAAGTCATGTTGTTAGTAGTGGAATTATGTTGAGAAAGATTCAATGGTTTGATATTTAAGTTGTGGTGTACTCTTCTAGTGGTGTCATGTGAACGTTGACTACATGACACTTCACCTATATGGGCCTAGGGCAATGCATTGTGTATGTGGCTACTAATCGTAGGGGTTGCCGGAGTGACAGAAACCTGAACCCCCTTTAGGAAACCATTGCACAAGGAATGTCAGGGTCTTAGAGTTTAAAGCTGTGGTTAGGTTTCTACCTTAATTACTTTCTTGTAGTTGCGGATGCTTGCAAGGGGTATAATCACAAGTATGTATTAGTCCTAGGAAGGTCGGTAGATTAGCACAGGTTCACCCACACAACACTTAGCAAACTAAATAAGATTAATCAACTATATGAAGCGAAAACACTTGAATATTCCCATGTGTCCTCGAGAACGTTTGGTCATCTTAAGTAATACAACCGGCTTGTCCTTTGCTGAATAAAGGATTGGGCCAATTGCTGCATTTATTCTTATTGTCTTTTATTCACTCGTACTTTATTTATTTGCATTATCAAAAGAACCTAAAAATCCGTTTGCTAAGTATTTGTAGAGAATTCCTGATCCATACCACTAGCCAGCACCTTCTGCTCCTTGTTGGGTTCGACACTCTTACTTATCAAAAATATTGCGATACACCCCCTATACTTGTGGGTCATCATTCCTCCCAACAAAGGAGTATGTCTCATTGGAAGGGTGGGCGGTACTAAGACCACCGATGCCACAAGAGGCCTCACCCTATTCTCCCGAGCACCCACCACGCGGCAAGCACCCGTTCCACTATGGGACACTTGAGGGCGGTCACCAAACTCGTACAAGATTGGGGCTATCTCCACAACTTAATTGGAGGCTCCCAATAATCACCACCAAGGCCATAATCTTGGGGAGAGCTTCACAACTTAATTGAAGGCCCCAAGAACTTGCCACAAAGGCCACACAACCGTGTAGAGTTCCAAGAACCCAAAAGTAACAAGCTTCTTGATTTCGCCAAAAAAATCCTTCGAGGAGAACTGAAACCAATGCACCTAATGCAAATGGCAAGAACACCACAAAGAAGCTCCAATCCTTCACTCTCAAATTCCAACAAAGCTACTAAATCTATTTCTGGAATAAGAGAGGAAGAAGACAATAGGAAATCGACAAAAGAATTCCCAAGATCTAGATCCCAAGATGTTACCCCCACATAGAGGAGAGATGACTTGGTGGAGATGTAGATCTAGATCTTCCCTTTCAAATCCCCCCAAAAGATTCAAGAAATATGGGAGGGATTGAGAGTATTTGCAAGCTCTTGAAGGTAGAAACAATGGAGGAGAGAGAGCAAGCAACCAGCCCAAGGAGGAAGAAGGGGGGCTTTTATAGGTCCCCCCATGTCAACTAGCCGTTGCAGAGCACTTACCCCGGAGTTTCCGGCCTTCAGGACCGGAGTCTCCGAGGTCCAAACTCCGGTCATGACTCCAGGCGAGCTCCAAATTCTCCCAGTACACCCCCGGAGTCTAGGCCGGAATTTGGGCTGGAGTCTCCACCCCCCCTGGAGTCTCCGGGGTGCGAACCCCGGAGTCTCCGGCCCTCACAAAACTGACAAAAACACCGATACGAAAACAATAATAACTTTTCCATCCGAACTCCGATTTTGATGATCTTGAGCTCGTTTCGAAGAGGAGAACAAGATCTATAAGATTATGTAGGGAACCATCATAGTCCAGCAAGGTAGGATAGAACATAATGATAAAAAGGTTTAACCTATCTATAAAATACAAACCGGTAAAACCTCCAACATCAAAAACACAATAGAGAATGCATATGAAATCCATTTTTGATGAACTTGATCTTGTCATGGATATTAACACAAGCTCTAAATCCTCTCATGGATATGAACCAAACAAGAACCAAGGAAGATGATGCCAAGTATGCAAATGTTTGAGCTCTCTTTGAAGGATATGATCAAGTTACTCACTTGAGAGCCCCTCTTGATAGTACGGTTATCTATCCTGAACCCGGTCTCCCAACAACAACATGAGACCGGGAAAAGGGAAAACCTATCAAGATAATACCTTTGCCTTGACCAATCCACTTGAGCTCGATGTAGATGATCTTGTCCTTCTCTAGATGGACACCTTTCTTGATTGCTCTTCCTTGAGCACGAATGATGAAGACTTGAAACATGCTCCCCGTACACCATGGGGAAACCTCTTCTTTGACCTTGTCTTCATCGATCCATGATCACCGAGGATGGCAAGCTTCAAGCATGAGATCTTATAGAGATGGTGCCTCTTGTGCTTGCACAACATTTCTTCTAACTCCAATGGGATGATGTCTTGAAGATACACATGAGGAACTCCATCTACTTATTCAAGACACACTTGATTTTTTTTATTCTTCTTTTTCTACAAGATTCCAATAGGACAAAAGCCCTTGGACAATGCTTCTTCTTCATTTATTCTACCTTGAAGCCAACACTTTCTCCAAGCAATGCCAATATACAATTCCTACAAGTGCAACTTAATGCAAACATTAGTCCATAGTGATTGTCATTAATTACCAAAAGCACACATGGGGGGCCACATGCTCTTTGACCGGTGAAGAAGCTCCTACCATCGCCATGGATCTCGACAAAGGGAAGATCTCGATTGGGGCAATGATGGATTTGGAATTCGGTGGTGATAGGGTGGCGCTAAATGGGGGGTCGAGTTTCGGTGGGCGATGACCAAATTTCTCCCACTGGAATTTCGATGCACCGCCAGAGCGTGCACCATCTTTGTGGATTGCAGCAGCTCATACGTGGCGTTCTCAAAAAATCATGCGACAGAGGTAACTCTGGGGAAACAACCAATTCGGATTCCCCCGGGTCTGGCCCGGAGCTGCTTTGAGGGGCGTGCAAACCCTTCAGCCTAGTCCAATCGGGCAGTTTTTGCATCCTCGAGGCATTTTTCCACTTTATGGAATCAAACAATCACACCCTCAATGACTGGTTGAGGTGCGACGTGCGAGGCTAGGCTGTCTAGTGGGACCGATGGACTTGGTGGGGCCGAGGTACAGATTAAGAAACCGTAAAACTAACCTAGCTAGGAGCCTTCAGATTGATTTGGTTCTCTAGATATGAATAGCAATGTGTCCATACCCGCTAGACTACTAAGTTTCATGGCGGGATAGTCGCAAAACTAATTTATTTACTATTCCATTAGAGGGTATGGTTGGGCAAAAACATCCTTATGATGATAGTCGCTAAATTAATCTATTCTCCATAGGTGAAAGGGAAATGTTCGTCGCCTAGAGGGGGGAATAGGCATTTTAAAATTATTACAGTTTATGCTCTAATAAATGCGGAATAAAACTTAACGTTTAATTTATCAAGCCAAAACCTATATTCACTAGGTTCAACTTAGTGCACCAACAACCTATGCTAAGCAAGACAAGCAACAAGGTGATAGCAAGATATAATACTTCAAGCACGATGACTATCACAATGTAAATTGCATAAGTAAAGGGCTCGGTTGAGAGATAACCGATGGACACGGAGACGATGATTTGTTTCCGAAGTTCACTTACAAATAAGCTATGTCTCCATTGGAGAGGTGCGGGGGCGCAATGTACTTCGAACGCCACAAGTGGCTCATCTCGAGGTGTGGTGGCTCGATGCTCAACCAATGCCACACAAGGCTTCACCCCAAGATGCGAAGGCACGCAACTCACCGACGCCACAAAAGGCTCACCCTATTCTCCCATGAGCTCGCCACAAAGGCCTACTCATGTTCCACTATGGGACACTTGAGGGCGGTCACCGAACCCATACAAGGCTTGGGGCAAACTCCACAACTCAATTGGAGGGCTCCCAAGAAACGCCACAAAGGCACCATAATGCCACAATAGGCCAACAAGCTTGGGTAATCTCCACAACTCAATTGGAGGCCCCAAGAACACACCACCACTCCACACAACCGTCTAGGATTCCAAGAACCCAAGAGAAACAAGCCCAAGGGCTTGAACTCGCCGAATCTCCAAGGAGAACTCAAACCTATACACCAAATGCAAGAGGCAAGTCCTTCTCTCTCAAATTCCACCAAAGCTACAAAAGCTATTGGGGGAATAAGAGAGGAAGAACACAAGAGAAGAACACAAAGTTCTCCAAGATCTAGATCCCAAGGATTCCTTCACAAAGAAAGGATTTGGTTTGGTGGGATTGTAGATCTAGATCTCCTCTCTCAAATCCCTCAAAAAGATGCAAGAATCATAGGAGGGGGAAGGAGAGAGGGCAAGCTCATCAAGTTAAACAATGGAGGAGAGAGAGAAGGGAAAAGACCAAGAAGAACAAGTGAGGCCGAAGGGGAAATGGGAGTTCCTTTTAAAGGGCTCCCTGATCTGCCCGTTACTCACAATTTCGCGCACGGCCGGTAGTACCGGTGGGTGGCCGGTACTACCGGTGGCACTCAGCCAACGACCCAAAAATAGTGATGCGAACGAACACAAAAACGAGTACGGCTGGTGATACATTGCAAATGTATCTATAATTTTTGATGTTCCATGCTTGGTTTTATCCACTTTCTTGTGTTTTGTTCCAACTTTGGAGTACTTTTATTATGATTTCTTGGACTAACCTATTAACAAGAGCCATAGTGTTCGCTGCCTGTTTTCTGCTATTTTTGGTTCCAGGAAAGTCAGAAAATGAATATTCTCGGAATTGGACGGGACAAAAGCCAAAGTGCCTATTTTTCCGGAAGGAATCAAGTGCCAGAATACGAGACGGTGAAGGGCTGGGGGCCGGCCACACCACCTGGCCGGGCGGCTAGGCCTGGCCCGCACCAAGAGGTGGTCTGGCCGACCCCAGCACCCCCTCGGCCTCTCCTTCCGCCTATAAGTTTCCCTCGGGACGAAAACCCTAAGTACCCGATCAAAAATGCACGAAAGAGTCTATAGCCGCCGTCATCTCCATCCCTAGATCGGGAGGGATCTGAAGCTCTTCCCGGCACCCTGCCGGAGAGGGGAATTCACCCTGGAGGCCTTCTTCATCACCATGCAAGCCTCCGGTGTGATGCGTGAGTAGTTCATCCTTGGACTACGGATCCATGTAGTAGCTAGATGGCTGGTTTCTCCTCCTTTGTGCTTTCATGTTTAGATCTTGTGAGCTCCGTTCATGATCAAGATCATCTATTTGTAATCCATACATGTTGTGTTTGCAGCGATCCGATGGATATTGAGATGCTATTTTAGATTGATTATTGATTCTATCATGTCTTTGTTATTTGAGATCTTGCATGCTTTCCATTGTTAGTAGCTATCTTGGTCAAGTAGATGCTAGAAACTCCAAGAGTTAGTATTTATGCTCGATAGTGGGTTCATGCCTCTGGTAATCTGGGGAAGTGACAGAAATCTCTAAGGTACTAGATGTGTTGTTGCTACTAGGGAGAAAACAACGATTCTTTGTTCATAGAACAATTGTATTGTTTACTTTACACGCAGTTCGTAAAGCAATAATCTGTTGCTTGCAACTTAATACTGGAGGGGGTTCGGATAACCTGAAGGTGGATTATTAGTCATAGATGCAGTTGGATGGCGGTCTATGTATTATGTTGTAATTCCCAATCAAGTCTCAAAGGAGTCAAGATGATTAGTATATGCATGTATTGCTTTCTCGGTGTTTGTCAATTGCCCCGCTGTAATTTGTTCACCCAGCATGTTATCTATCTAAGGAGAGCCACCTCTAGTGAACTATGGATCCCGGTCCTTTTTCTTTACATACAATCTACAATCTTTTACTGCTTTGTGTTTACTTTCTGTAAACGTTTACTTCTTTCCATTCGATACGTTTAATCCTTTGTTTTCCGCAAAACACGGTGAGATTGACAACCTCATCGCAAGTTGGGGACAAAGTTCTGTGGTTGTGTTGTGAAGGTCTCCACGTTGCTACTAGCACCGGTAGTGCGCCCTGCCAAAGCTCAGCTAGTAACACCTTTGGGGTGTTTCCTTGCTCCTACTGGTTCGATTAAACCTTGGTCTCATAACTAAGGGAAAACTTGCTGCTGTGCTCATCATACCTTCCTCTTGGGGTTCCCGACGAGCTCTACGTCGATCGTCGAGTGCATCAGCTGGTACTATTGGTGGTCACCGGTACTACCGCCTGGGCCGGTACTACCGCCCAAGATTCCGACTGAAGAACCAACAAATAGCGCAAACCAAGACAGAGAGAGTACTGAACCAAAATCGGGTTTACCGGAATTTGGGCCGGAATTAACACCGGTACTACCTGCGGAAAAATGCCCTAGCGGTACTATCGATGGCCCACCAGAACTACCGGTCGGGCAAAAACTCGAGAACCAGAACTGCCACAACTTTTGCATCCGAACTCCAAACGAGATGAAACCAATATTGGGTATCACCATGGGAGAAAATACCATGCATATATATGTGAGATATCTCCCACGATGTGGAGCCGGAAAACCCGCAAGATCAAAAACACAATAAGATATGCAAGGGAAATCCGTTTTTTGATGAACTAGAGCTTGCATGATGATAACCACAAGCTCTATACCTTCACATGGACAAGAACCAAACAACAACCAAGAAAGGTGATGCTATGTATGCAAAGGTTTGAGCTCTCTCTGAAAGATACGATCGAGCTACACACTCGAGAGCCCCTCTTGATAGTACGGCTACCTATCCTAAACCTGGTCTCCGAACACTACAAGATACCGATAAAATAGAAACCCTGTCAAGATCATACCATTGCCTTGAGCATCCCACTTGAGATTGATGTAGACGATCTTGTCACCTTCAAGATGGAACACCTTTCTTGCTTTCTCTTGCTTGATGAAGACTTGTGAATGTCTCCCCCATACTCCATGGGGAAACCTCTTCTTTGACCTTGTCTTCATCACTCCATGAACGCCGAGGATGGCAAGCTCCAAGCATGAGATCTTCTAGATATGGTGCATCTTGAGCTTGCACATCATTTCTTGATGATGTCTTGAAGATAGCCATGAGGAACTCCATCTTCTTATTCTTCAAGACATACTTGATCTTCTTCTTCTACTACTTGATTCTAATAGGCATAAAGCCCTTGGATATTGCTTCTTATTTTCCAACCTTGAAACCAACACGTGGTTCAAGCGATGCCAATGGACAAACCTACAAGTGAAACTCAATTTACATATTACTCCATAGGGATTGTCATTAATTACCAAAACCACACATGGGGACATACATGTCGTTTCAATAGGGTATATTGGAATTTAGGGACATGTATATGTCTATATATAGCACTACATAATTCACAAAAAATCCTATAGAAATTGCCAAAGCCCTAAAAACCCTATGCTTTCACCTCACTTGCTACCATGACAAAGTTAACTACATGACCTTGTGGCTGGACAAAGAAAACGCCATGAAAAAATCGTCTCTATATATTATACCATGTTTTTTTAGTTACATGAATGTGGAACATAGTGGGTCCCTGTTCTCCAATTAGGGTGGGTTTGGAAAAAATGTATCCCAATCATATATGGAACGACGATGAAGGAATTAGGGATTAAAGATGGGTCCGTTGCATGGAAAACAAAAAAATCTATGGAAGAGCAGAAGAGAACCTAGCAAGATCCAATCTATGATATGATACTAACAAGAGATAGTTATAATCTACTTACCCTCGAAGATCATGAGTGTTTATCAATCGAGGGATCGTGGATGATGTAGTCGTTCACTTGTGTCAGTTCAAACTGATGAATACCTTCTCCTCCTCGATCCTAGCAACACACAAATGGTACCTCCGTGGTATCCACACATTCAGCTCGACTCGGTATCCTCCTTCTTGATCTAGCAACCTAAGGTGTAGAGTTTGATGAGATCCCGGCAGCACAACAACGTGAACCCAGAACTATTATGGAGTTTCTACAGGGATTTGCCTAAGCCATAGTAGTTTAGTGGAGAAGCGTATGGGAGGGGGAGAGGGGTGGCGATGCCAGGAGGAAGGGGTACTACGCCACAGCCTCCTTCCGTTCCTTATATAGGGGGTGGGGTGGCCGTTTGCCCTTTCCCCTACTCCAAGAAGGGGGCGACAACCAACGAGGGAACCCCTCCTCCAAGTTACCCCCCCCCCCCCGACAAGTAAACCCTAACCCAATGTGTTGCGGTGGACCATGTAGGCCGGGGTGCCCCCTCTCGGGCCTGTGTGGCCCCTCTGGGCAGGTGGGTCCAACTGGTGGACCTTCAGAACCTTCTAGAAGCTTCTCGGTACAATACTGAAAAATCTCAAACTTTTTCGGATCCCTAAAAAAACTGTCCCATACCTAATTATTAATATTCGGATAATTCCAGAGCTCCTCATGATGTCTAGGATCCCATTCGAGACTCCAAATCAAATTTCAACATCACCATCTATTTATCTCACTAAACCCATGCGACGTTGAATGTTAAGTGTGTGAACCGATGTTCGTAAATAAGTGGACATGATCGAGACACCTCTCCAACCAATAACCAATAGCGGGACCATGGATGTCCTTAATGGTTCCCACGAGTTCTATAAGGATCTGTCCGGTATTCCATTCCTTTTATCTCGCTATATTCTACTTGCCCAAGATTCGATTGTTGGTATCTCCATACATAGTTCAATCTCGTTACCAGCAAGTCTCTTTACTCGTTCTGTAATATTATATCCCATGACCAACTCTTAATAATATGCTTACAAGCTACTTCAGATATATTATCACCGAGAGGGCCTGGAGATATCTCTCCATCATATAGAATGACAAATCCCAGTCTTGATTCGTGTAACTCAACAAGCATCATCAGAGATACCTAAAACCACCTTTATAATTACCCAGTTACAAAGTGACGTTTGATGTCCACAAAGTATTCCTTCAATGCCAAGGAGTGATACAATCTCATGGTCTAAGGAAACTATACTCGACATATACAAAACCGATAGCAATCAAACTAAGTGGCACGATTAACAACTATTATTATTATTGGGTCTTTCCATCACATCATTCTTATAATAATATGACCTAACTATTAATCAACATCACATGTTCATGGTTAGAAATTCTTAACCATCATTTAATCACTGAGCTAGTTAACTAGAGGCTTACTAGGGACATGGTGTTTTTTATAAAGCCACACATGTGTTAGGATTCCAATTAATACAATTATAGCATGGAGAATAAACATTAATCATGAACAAAGAAATATGAATAATAACCACTTTATTTGAAGGGAATATGCCCGAGAGGCAATAATAAAATGTTATTATCTTATTCCAAGTTTATGATTGATGTTTATTTCTCATGCTAGAATTGTATTAACATGAAACGTTAATACACGTCAGTTTAATAAAAAACAAAGTCCCTAGTAATGCCTCTCATATATACTAGCTCATTGATTAACAAATGGTCAAGGTTTCCTGGTGACGTGGGGTTACCACGTAAATGCCCATAGTTTATGGACTTGGGTTTGAGGAAGTGGGGTGCGCTGGAGATCTCGTTTGGCTAATAGGAAAGCAATGTAGGGACATAGTGTTTCCAAGGGTCCAGGCCCCCAGAGGGAAAATCCTACTCCTTCTTGTTTGCTCTTGATTGAGGATGAACCGAAGGTTTACAAGGGTGCCTTGATGGCGATGGTGCATAGATGTAATCTGGCGGGTGTTTGTGCTAGCGTTTCGATAGGTCCTCCTCGTGGTTCCCTCCCAACCTTTATTTGAGGAGGCCGGGTCTCAGGATATCACCGAGTCAGTTACAGATTAGGGTTTCTTTTAAACTTTCTATCTACTCTTTGCCGTATCCTCCAAGGAGTCGAATACTTTATGAGTTTGTGCCACCTGAGCCTTCATGGGATTCAATACTAGACACGGCCTATCTTGTCGGGCCTCCGCTAGGCTGAACCGGGTAGGCCAATCTTAGGCACTCGTAGGGTATAACCATGTCACCTGGTCATAAACATTGGATGTTGTTAATAACAAGATCATACCATTAGAAGAATAGTATGATTAACATACGCCCAAAGTAGATCTAGCAATATGATGTAGTCATTAAGTTTACATTTCTACATCAAACACATACGAAGTATTCCTAGTCCTTAGACCATGAAATCATGTCAATCACTAACACCATAAGAGTGTCTTGATAACATCAAACGTTACACCATAACAGGGTGACTATAAAGGTGGATTCAGGTATTCCGGAAGTGTTATGTAGAGGCTCAAGGATCAAGAGTGGGATTTGTCCATCCTAATGATATCTAGATATACTCTGGACCCTCTGGGTGATATCACATTAACACCGCTTGCAAGCACGTGACTAGGCCATAGGGATGTTGTATCACAAAGCGAGTAAAGAGTACTTGTTGGGAACAAGATTGAACTAGGGTATGGTTGATACCTGTGATAGG